>MVGT01004151.1:12273-36721 GCA_002174775.1 Macleaya cordata
ACTTAATGTAAATGAAATAAATTGGGAGGTGGATATGTGGGGTTTGATATCCCTACCGAACAACTGAGCCATTTTCCCCTCACCCACAAATCTCCAAAAAATTTCAAGTCTGCTTGGACCACATCGAGGTTAACAAGTTCCCTGGAACAAAAGTATTGAATAAAACGAATTATCATGTGAAATTAATTGTCCAATGAAACGATTCATATGAGAAATAGATACTTACATGTTCAATCTCCAATTCTGAACCCATGCTATGAACCTATCTCTGTCTTCTTTGGGGTATGGACACATTGGGTCAAAAGAGACCCTCTTTCTCTTTCTAGTCACATCAGTATAAGGAGATTGTAAAGCAATTGCCTTCCTTGCTTTGTGACGAATGCCCCTAAGCTTGGCACATCCCAAATTTGATAGTACCTTCTCAATGCATGGGGTACTCTTGTGAAGTTATGACGTACGTAGATTGTCTTGGGCAGTTAATATTTGTGTCACTTCTTCATACAATTTCAAATCACCATCCTCTTTCATTTCTTCCTCAACCTCTTCTAATCCTTGTAAATCCACCTCTTCTAACCATTAAATTGCTCAATATGTGTATCTCCAAAAATATTATCATTGACACCCATATCCCCCACCTCAACGTCCTCCAAGTTTCTCAATTTCAGTTCAAAATGTGATTTGTCTTCACTACTAGCATCCTCATTTTCTCCATTGATCTCTTCATGTACCCCCTAGCAAATTCCAATATACGAATGTTAGAAAAATATGGTTGCAAAACATGGATTGTTAGTAATAGATTGGATATATTGAACATAAAGATCAATGATGCATGGACATGGAGACTCGTAGATTGTGGGTGCATATCAGAAAGTTTCTTTTGTAACTTGCTCAGTTGCTCGCGTTGTTGTTCCAGCTGTGAGCTAAGGGACTTAATAGTCTCATTCGCCTCTCTTAATGCTTTAAATTGCTCGTCACGTTGTAGTGGATCTTTATTCAACTCTATAAGTCTTAGATTTGCCTCTTTTAACTCCTTCACTTCCGCATTCCGCTTTCTAAGTCTGTCCCTGGTAGCTCTCAATAAATCCTTTAGCTCCCTTATCTGAATATTCCTATCTTCTTCAAAATTTGCCTCAGCTTGCTTATCATCGTTCTCCGCATCTACCCCACGATGATCATCTTCCTCATGTGCCTGCTCGTCATGCTGATTCTGTTCACCTTCCTCATCATCCTCATCTACTTTAGAATATTGTTGATTCAAATCGTAGACATTAGGTACAATAGGTACCACCTTCACCTGTAGTTAAAATGAAATCATTCTAAGTTTGCTCATTTAGAAACAAAAATATTGTAAAAACTTTCACCTACCCTTTGTCGGCCAAAAACTGATGTGTTTAGAGTACTGTACTTTGGTGGTTTGACACTTGTCCACTGCAATATACGTGGACAATATTTTAGTCCGGTCTTCATGGCAAATGTTGCCCCAAGTTCATAAATGCTCTCGTACGCCCAGACCTAACAGTTTAAGCACAAAAAAATAACATTTTTCATTGTTACATGGAAAAACAATAATGAATAGTGCAAAAATATTCTTATATGCATCTTACCTGAAAAACATACGGGCATCCCAACAATGCATAATGTGCTTCCGCCTTTGCTTCCTGTGTTGCCTTTTTCCCTCCCTCCCTAAACTCTTTCAGTGCATTACGGAGGGAACAAATAGTTCGCTCAAACGATACTAGACCCCAAGGATATAAATTGAACACATCAAGGTCATCAACAATTTGGAGGTGTATGGGATTTATATAAGTCTTTTGTTTATTCTTCCCTAGCAAAAAATATTCTAACATGTACACTAATGCTAGCTTAACTCTATCTACATCGTCTTGGCACTTATCCAATGCACCTACGATTGCATGCATATCTATATGGTTCACATCATCAAAATATAAGTCACTAAGCCTATGCTCGGTAGGTAAAAAAACGGGCCTATTGTAGACAGGGAGCCCTGTTACCAAACCGAACTCTCTTTTTGTGAACTGTAAGGTATTACCTCCCACGAGAAACATCATTTTTGACTCATCTTCCATCCTTGAGCAGTCTACCTCTCTCAATAAAAGACTGTGAACAATCGCTCCACAAAACCGAACTTGCAATTGTAGAAGATGCCCAAAGCACGTCTTCTCGAACATCGCCCTTTGGGGTTCGCTTAGTTTGGTCCTTATATCATTTATGACCTCTTTATGGGACATCGAATTAATTTTTGCATGGAAGTGAGCAGACTCTGCAATCTTCAAAATTAATTTAGGAAGCATCCTGAAATAGAAAACCCACGCAGAAGATTCAAACATTAGCAAACAAAGGCCTTAACACTATTAAAAGTGAAACAACAGTTGAAAAACTCTTATAACAGTTAATACCAAAAATCAATATGACTGCAGGGAGTCTCAGTCTTCTATTAAACTAAATAAAAAAGCAGGCAAGAAACATTAAGGATGCTCAGAGGACACAGAGAGAGTCTGAGAGGAACCAACACCAACTAACTGTATTACCCCTTGTTGGGCTTTTTTTTTCTCTCTCTCTCTCTCTCTCTCTCTCTCTCTCTTCTCTCTCTTCTTTAAAACACTCTGCTTATTAGTATAAAAAAAACTGAATTAATGGTAAAATGGATCACAAATAAATAAAAACATAAACAATAAAAGAAGAAACCCGACTAAGTAATATATCCATGAGTGAATAGGAGGACTATGTAATCAAATAAGCAATCACAGAGAAGCTCCACCCTTTACAGCTAGTACGGTATGCTGGGATATTAATTCTGAACCATTAAAATATGGGATAATTTCACATGACAGCTCAATGGAATTTAGGTAATAATACAGACCATATTATTGGAAGTAGCTACATGCTGAGACCAGGGGGTTATTTTTTCGGTATTACTCCAGACTCCTCTACTATATGGTATGGATTTAAAGACTTGTTTATGAGTTTCAATATTGGGTTCATAATTCTATTTTAGTTCCTTTGGCATTTGGTGGTGGTGTTCTGAAACAGAATTATTTTCAACTTTTGAGTTCATTTTCTGCTTATTTCCAAGAAAATGAGATCTAAAATGTGAGCACATTGGTTGAAGTGTAACAAAATTAGTTTAGTACTGATTTTCTGCTTAAAGTCTCTTCTCATGTTCATGAATATACTTTCTTGTAAATAAAGAACTCTTCAATTAGCTTCTTATCCTTTTGCTTTGGGATCAACCATCCGTAGCTAGGTTCTCATCATTTTGACTGATAGTTCATGTGATTGTTGTAAACATTTTAGGGCCAAGTACCAGAAGAATGTTGAAGCATCACACAACAAAGTAGGTGGTATGAAACCCAATGTAGTTCCCAACTGCATTCGATCAGAAAGCTACATGCTGGGATATCCATGGCTGGTTTCATGCTTTTTGCAACCTTAAATGCTTCATTCTAAAAGATGTAATTAGAAGTAGATAAAAAAAAGGAAGAAAAATATGTTCTTCTTTAAAAGATATACAAGAATATTACATTTCATGAGATAACATCTCTACTGGGCATTTTATCGAACATCTATCAGCATACTATATTATCAATTGTTTAATGAAACTCTTGCCAGACCCACCACTCACAGAATTCACACAAATCAAGACAATATGAATAGCAGGATAAAAGATGGAGTAAGAGAGATAGAGAGAGAAGACTTACCGGCGAGCACAGTAACGGCGACGGCGACGGAGACGGCGACGACGATGGAGGTACCTGCTGTACACTGTTGAAGCCCTATGTTTGTTCAACTCCACTCCCTGCTCAATACCTAAAATGGTGAAATGAAAGAAGAGGTTAGGGGATTTGAAAAAAAATACTTAGATCTGATCAGGGAAGGAGTTGAGAGGGGAAAGAGAGAGAAAGAGAGAGAGAGAGAGAGAGAGAGAGATGACTTACCGGTTGAAGCACGGTGATGGCACGGCTCTCTCGGCAACGGCGACAACGACAGGCTAGGCTTTTGGTTTTCCCTCTCAACTCCTCTGCACTCGTTTTGGAACTAAAATGAAAAAATAAACCAAAAATTGGGAGGGAAGAAAAAAGAGATAAAAAATCGGTCCAATAAGAGAACCGGGTCTTGGGAGGTATTCTGACCGGTTTTATCTAACATTTGAGAATTGGATTTTTTAATACCTAAACCGGTCAGAATTCTGTTAGGCATTAATTGATGTTATGAAGATGTTATAAAACAGTGTCCCTGTAGCAAAACTCTATGTTTAGATGACGACCCACTAAACACTTTTCTGCCAACGGACATCTATTACTCTACTAAAATTAAACTAAAGCTAAAGTTCCTTCAAGGGTCATTAACACCTGTCATGGTTTTGCCAATCCAAAGCGTTGCCATGTGAGACCCTAAAAATGATGTCAGGGAAACCATTTGGGGAGTGAGTAAATTACCCACTACCAACAAAAGATCAGTTTGAAATAGGGATGCCAACTGGAACTATGGGAACGGATAATGTACTATCCAAATTCGTAACCGAAAAAAATATTCGATATCTGAATTCGATTTGATATCCGAACGGATATTGTATTTCACAATTCGAATTCGTATTCGAAAAATTTATCGAATATCCGATTCGATCCGATAAGTCAATCTAATTCAGATATTATCCGAAATTTATAATTTTTACTATATTTTGACATTTTTTTTTCATTTTGTTTATACTAATACCTATTATATAATATATTGTATATAATTATATATATTATATACAATTTTTATGTATCGTATATGATCTTTTTTATGATCGAGGTTATTGCACCCTCTCAAAGAACGCCCCTTCTTGTGGGGTCCACATGCGATGCATTTAGGGGCTAATTTTTTTTAAAGAATGTTCTTCTTACTATGTATATCATCATATTAAAAAATCAGCTCGTTCTAAAACATCTAGCCCTCTCAAATTAGTTCTTAAAAATTGGTAACTATTTGACCCCTCAAATAGTTACCAAATAGTTATTAATTTTTAAAGGTTAATTTGAAGGGGTTAGAAGTTTTAGAATGAATTGATTTTTTAATATGATGATATACATAGTGAGAAGAACATTCTCTAAAAAAATTAGCCCTTGGATGCATCGCATGTGGACCCCACAAAAGGGGGCGTTATAAGGGGGCGTTCTAAGAGGGGGTGCAATAACCTCCCTCTTTTTTTATATATATGTGATTTCTATTGAATCGGATATTAACGGAGCGAATTCCTTAATATCCGAATCGATATCCGAAAATCTTTGTTATCCAAAAAAATATTCAATATCCGAATCTGAAATCTGAAATTTTGGATAATATCTGAAAATTCGAATACGAATTCGTATCGGATTCGGATTTTCGACTATCCATTGACATCCCTAGTTCGAAAAGAGAGACGCATGTTGTTTTTAATAGATTTGAAGATTTACTCGTGCTGTCTGGTTTAGCTTACCTAGTGGGATGTAAGTTGATTTTGATAGATTTGAAGATTTTAAATCTTGGTTTGTGACTGGAGGTTCTTTTTCTTTCAATTGGAATATAACTGATATGCCTTAGCCAGAATACTGTTCTACTGTTTGCTGGTATATATGGAAAACTAGGTGTGAACTCACCTTTCATAACCAAAAATCCCAATCCCACAGGTACTGCTATACAAATCTGTACCCATTTTGGTAGGTATAAATCAGCTTGGCCATTCAACTTTCTTTACATCTCTAACTGAAATAATGGGGATTGGTCTTGTTCTTTCAACTGAAAATGGTATCTACATCGGCACTAGAAGCTCTCCAAAAAAATGTATGAATCAAGAAGACGGGTTCTGTTGTGCGGCATTGGCAGCTATCAACTGGTGCAAGGAGATGGTATGCTCTGATGCTTAGTAACCAAAAACAGCACAAGGTGGAGACACTCCCGCTCCAGATCCGCGATTTGGGAGCGGATCTGCCTCCAAACCGCGGATTCGAAATTGTCAAAACATGTTTTCATTTTTGTTGGAGCGGATTCTAATCCTGATTACCAAATCGGTCGTCAAAAGTCAAAATTCAATCCTCTGGAAGTGGGAGTTATTTCTACAGTTGGCTGGAGAAATGAAGTATTGTTTGAAGAAACTAAAGCCCTTTTTGCTAGTATTAATGGTAGTAGCTTTCAATATGTAAAATTTTATATCTCAAATACTATTTGTATGATTGCCAGGTGTGGCAGAAGGTTAAATTTAGAAAAAACATGGTTAAGTTCAACTATGAATGTACTATTGCTCAGTTGAACTTTTGTGTTTCCTCTGATCTTTACTATTAATATATGTAGGGTTTGCCTTTAAAAAAGAAAAAAAAAAAGAGAGATTCTCATCCCCCCTTTTACGTCACTTGAATGAACAAAGAGAACCCCAAAAAAAAGTCATCCCACATTAACTAATACGACTGAACATAGTAGAAAATTAAATGAGAGAGAGAGAGAGAGAGAGAGAGAGAGAGAGAGAGAGTCAATCTAAAAGCTCCGTGATATCACTACTACAAAAGACAATTAAAGAAGTTGAAACTTTACAAAGAGAGAGTTCTTCACGTTCGACTCTGTTCTCCTCATTTGCGATCTCCGCCAGAAAAAAAAAAAAAAAGAAAAGGAAAAGGAAAAGGAAAAACGAAGTTCTAGAGATGTAGAGACAAAGATGCAAGGATCAACATACTACAAAAAGATAAGAAGAAGATGAAACCGACCAACAGAAGATAGATCTGAACAGAGAGGACCACCACAAACCTGATACACAAGTGGGGATGACAGACAGTTACGACTCCAATTTGGACAGTGCTACCGAGTCGGGCTCATGGCCGTGCACCCTAAGGCGGTAAATGCATGTGTGAGGGCCTCCGTGGTTAGAAGCAAAGTCAAGCCTGATCATGTTAACAATGCCTGCGTCTGTTGACTCCACTTTGAAGGTCTGAGCATTGCTTTTGTCGAGGTCGTAAACAAACTCAGACAACAAAAACTTCTTCTCACCCTGACGAGATTGAGCACCAGCAGCAGCAGCATCAGGCCCTTGAAACCACCCAGAGATTCGACAGTCCTTTGGAGCACTCGATCTGTCATAGGCTACACTCTGTTCATCATCATTATTCCAAGCCAAAATAGAAGAACAAAGATCAGCACTGGGATATGAAGAAGAATAGCATATATCTGATTCAACAAAGATCTAAGCCATGCTATTAGAACCAACTCTTTGATATTAGTTATGAAAAGCTGTCTAGTATACCCAGTTGTTCATCTTTAAGTTATACTGGATAGACTCCAGGTCTAGAAAAGAGTTCTTTATGTAAACAAAAAGAATTCCATTTGAAGTTGTACCCTTAATTATTTTATTTTATCCATTTTTTTCGATCATTTTAAAACAGTTGTTCGATCTTTTCTTGCATGTATGATAAATGTGTATTGGCATATAATAAACATCTAGTTCCTTATGAAAAATGTTCTCTAAATTAGCAACTAATTTGAATATGCTTCTCTCCCTCCCTCTTAGAATGGCTCCTATTCCACCTTCTGATTGAGAGAGCTACTAGAAGAAAATGCCCTCCTCCCATTGAGCATCATCACTTTCTCCGTAGTAGTTGTATATGTAATCCTCCCTCACCTCCTCCTCCAGAGGTTTCCAAAATCCCATCAATCTCTGGTCCCCTAAATACTGAATTATCCCAAAACCCTTCCTATCTTCTATAAAAAAAAATCACTTCGCCTCTCACAAACACTTGTGTGAGAGTTTGGGGTTCCATACGTTCTATGTTCCATTTTTTATTTTAATTAAGTTAAAACTATTAATTATACATGTTACAATAAGCCTTGCTACATTATGAAGAGTGATACGTGTGGAAACAAAGACTGAGTTATCGAAGTAAGCAGGACTGGAGGAGACCAATTGGAAGTAGAATTTGAGGGTGGTGCAATGACTAAATGAGGCCAAGAACAAAACTAGAATTTCTCATCCTGGGGAAAACAAAAGAAAAAGAATTAACAATCTTTTCTTGCCTATAGTGGCATACTAAAAATCAACAGCAAAGTTCTACTTCTACAAGAAATTTTACACAAAACCTTGTTCTTGGAGACCCATCCCGGAAATCTATGTTGTCAAAGGCACCGCCGGGGCGCCGCCTGGGCGCTAAAAGGCGCTAATTTGCATTTGGCCGCCTCGCCTCTCTAATTTACCTCCCCACAATGCCTTTGAGCGCCTCGACGGCGCCCCGGGGAGCGCCTTGTCTAGGGCGTCAAATGGCTGGGGCGTTTTCTGAAGAGAGAGAATAAAAAGAAAGAGAGATTGAGAGAGATAGTGAGTGAATAGATACAAAAGAGAGGAGATAGAGAGAGAGAACACAGGCAGTGAACAGAGAGAAGAGAGAGGAACAGATACATACAAGAGAGAAAAAAGATGTCACTTGTATCTCCCCTTGTGGCCGCCACCGCCATCATCCCCATCCTTCACAGCAGTTTTAGGGTTTTTTTTGCTTTTATTCCCTTAAGAAACCAAACCGTCACCCTTTAACAATTTAACCCTAAACTAGTTGACTTTAGTTGTCCACTCATAAAAGGCCCAACTTTGAATTCTCCCATTTTGCCCATTGAAATCTAATTTGAAATTCTAACTCACCCTCTTGGGCCCATCAAAATCTAACTTAAAATTAATTCATTTAAAGCCCAACTCATAATTCTCCCTCCTCTGCCCATTAAAATCTAACTTAAAATTAAATCTTTTAAGCCCACTCACCTCTTTTTAAACATAGCTAAGCTCTAATCCCATCAGAACCAACCTATTACTAGCGCCTCGCCTCGCCTCGCCTCTCCCCTCCTCTCCCCACTAATTTCAGACTCCTCCGCCCCGCCCTGCCTTCCGCCCCTAACAACCTTGCCGGAAATAGAACAGCTGGAGAGATCAGTAGAGGAGGAGCACATCAGCGTAGCTATCACTGAGCTAGAGGGATAAAGCTCCTGGTCTAATAGGTTTTTCTGTAGCATTCATTCCTCAATGGAATATATTTGGCCCAGAGCCCTTGGCCTAAGTCCCAATTCCTTTTTGTACTAAAGGCATACTGCTTCCATTAGCCTTATTGTGAAAATGGTTGGAGCTGACTGGACATCAAAGACTATAGGAAAATTGATTCAGTGGGAAGCGTGTAAAGGAAGATAAATCAGGGGAAGACTATAGGTCATGGCTTCAACTCATTTTTCCAAGAGGTTTTTATTAAAGGAAGATAAATCCTTGATGGTGTTTCCTTAAACCTGTGCCATGATTATAGAATACGATCAATAAGAAGCCTTACATACCTGACCTGATGCAGTCACTAACTTTTCCAGGTCCAATACCAACCTGATCCAATGTAAGACCAACCAGGCCCCACTCATTGTGTTCCCTACTCCTAGGTCTCTGAAGGCACATAAACCATTATGAGGTTTAGGTTGTTGCCTCTATCCTTGCGAGATTGGAAGGAGAGCTGAGGCCAATAGATGAAGCAAACAAGAGAGGAAGGTGGTGCCCTTCTCAAGGTAATTTCTCAGAGTCCTCTTCATTAAACAACTGCTACACCTGCCACCTGGTCCTCTGAGGTCCACAATATAGGATAATGTGGAGAAAGTAGAAACCTGGTCTCCTGATTTCCTCAAAGGTGGCATTCTTCATTTAGACAGCAACTCTAGAGAAAGATCTCATGGTGGGTTACTTGATTAGTAGAGGTTTAATAATGCAACTGTGTAAAATGTGCAGAGCCAGCGTTGAGCCCATCTATAACCTCTTTATTGTATTCTTCGGCTGAGGAGATATGGGGCATAAGCTTGCAGCCCTTTGCGATGAGGTGGAGTTTCCAAGTAACCTTAAGGATTTTTCCAAGGCACTTTGGAGGCTCCTTAGTTTTGTTCTTTTGGTGAATCTGGAAAAAAACACAGAACCTACTTTTCTATTGGAAGGTTGGTATGTTATTCGAGATTATGATGTTCAAAATCAAGACGTCTCTTTATTCTTGGACAGGATCATGAAGGACTATATAGAGGTTAAGTTTAAAAAACGATCATTGAATGGATTTGGCTTTCCCATTTTGTTCTCGTACTGCATGCGAGTTCTGATTATCAAAAAACAAATGGCATGCATGTTTCTATTCGCTAGGCCTTCTTGTACTTCGCAATTACAACTGGGTTTCCATTTAATTTATCAAGTTCTACCAATCAAAAGAAAAAGTTCACCAAACATTATTTGAGAATGGGCAAGAGACCCTACGTGCAGCAACAAAAGAAGCAGGAAAGCACAACAATATATGAAGCTAGAAGTTCATGACATGAAAAGTAAATGCTAAGTTTGTTTATTTTTATTTTATTTTATTTTGTTGCAGCAAAATTGAGCAACTAACAGGATGCATCATGACAGTGCAAATTATCTTCAAAGCAGGAATGCTAGTTTCTAATTGATTCAAGAGTTGTGAACAGTTCAAAGATAATCCATGATTGAAGAAAAACATACAGTGATACAAAAGAAAATAGAATAGAGGAACTAAAGAAGACATCAATGAATACTCTCCAAAGCCACTCCCTTCCATCAACTTTGGATTCATTTCTGTACTTCTACAACATACATCAAGAATGTGATGTAAAATTAGTTTAAAACATAGTTTTTTAGATATTTTGTGGTTAGTTGTTTTTTACTTTTTTTTTTTTTTTTTTTCTGTCCTTGTTCAATTTTTTTCCTTTTGTAATCAATTTGTCCATATCATCAGGTCGACTCTGCAAAATTACTCTATCCATTATTAACTGTTAAAATAAGGGTTTCCAGGAAAGCAGTCAGAACTCAGAATCGCTACAAAATGTGGATAACTAAGCTAACAAGATTAAAAGGCCATTTAGTGTACGTAGAGTATAGGCACACCCTTAGATTATTTTCTCTCTTTTCGATTTTTTCCTGACCAATGAACAATTCCAAAAATGATTCCCAAGTAAACAATGATTGCACAGACACCTTCATGAGAATTGTCTCAATCTTTTTCTTTCATACGCAAAATCCAGTGCTTACACTTGGTACGTCCATGAAGCCAAAACAAAGTCCCACTTTTCTTTCTAACATCTATCTATGAGGCTACTTCAAGCATAAACTGTGCATTATGTTATTTATCTGTGGCATTAAAACTAAGTGTCATGAGTATTATAGAGCTCATAAAGTTGCTGTTACCTCAAAGGCTCAAACATCCATTTCACCTTCAAGTAATTACAATGTAAGTTTTTCACAGTTATCCACAACAACTATATACAATGTTACATAGAAGATTCAAAGAAAATGTTGTCAACAAAGATAGCCCTAGCAGCCCCTTTATTTCACTTTCGCCCTTATTTTCTACTTTGGTTAGGTTAGTTTGCTTTAAATATTAGTTCAGAGTTCAGTTTTGATTAGTTTTGGAAGAAGTATATTCTTAGTGATTTTCACTGATTATTTTAATTTTGATTCGCTGCCGCTCTTTGCACTATGTCAAAAAGGTAACAAATTTCCCCAATCAAAAACAAAGTTGACAAATTTAACTACTAAAGTTAACAACCCAAATAGGAAATAATACAGCAGAAATCTCATAAATGCAAGAGCAAAAACTTATCAGGGGAAACGCAAACAGTAAACAAGCCCTAACAAGGTAAGAAACAGCACCTTAGCAACATGTTCCAATGTAACGGCCTCCGGAATTATTGGAGACCTGAGAATAATCGTCACAAACCCATTGTTTCCTTTGAGAGGAAAGCACCGACCAGGCTCCCCAAAACTTGGCTCCAACATCTTCTGTGCATCTGGATGGACTCCATTCTGGTTCTTCAATTTATACCATGGCGTACCCTTCGGATACATGTATGGTTCAGAATGTTCAACCACCACGGCCCCACCAGAAGCCAATGCATAATCAACCATTCCAAGACCATCTGCTGCATGCCTCTCAATCTCCTTTTCCACAAGCTCCTTGGCAAAAGCCCTAATATCATCCAAGCTCCAATCTTTTTCACTTCCCTCAGGCTTACTCGTCTCAAATTCGTCCAAGAATCTCTCAAAATCTTCCTTTGTATAAAAACCATTGGCCTTCAACTCACCCAAAGACTTATCCAAATCATCACTCCTAGCTTCCAATTTTTTCAACTCAGTCTCAAACAATACACCTTTGTCTTCAACTTTTTTAGTCAATTCACTTCTCAGCATACTGACTTCACTCTCAATCATCCTATTCGTGACATCCATCTGAACCTGCATCAACTTTGTAGTCGTCTTAAGAAAAGATTCCACCTCTGCAATCCGACCCTCAACCTCTGAAATACCCATTGGATAAACAACACCATCCCCAGAGTTTAGAGCCAATTTCCGAATCATCTGAACAAGCCCTAAAAGTACAAGAAGAAGCAAGAAATTCTTCGTGAAGACACTAAGTATAGTCCGCCACAAGGGTTTCTCCGGTGGTTTCGAAATGACTTTCCTTCGCCGAGGGGAAATAGTGGAATTCATCATACCCTTCTTCACCTGTAAAGAAGACAAATTTCTCTCTCTATCAAGAGTCGTTTCTCCCTTAATCGTATGGCTCAGATCCCTTCCATCGGTTCCGATCGGCTCAGAAACTCCAACACCACCACCACCTTCGCCCACCATTTCGAAGTTGGATGATTTCTTCTCAGTTACGGCAACAGATCTTCTCCTTGCACCCAACGCCAACGAAGGGCTGCTGTTATTCACTGCAGGATTTGCAGTGACCGCCACCGTTGATCCAGACATTGTTCACCCCCACCCTGTCCCTTAAATCTTCAAACCCTAAATCGCCAAAAAGAGAAAAACACACAAAACGTACTAAAAAACACAGATTCGGATCACAAAAGACCTGATTTCGTGAACCAGAAAACGAACCTTAGAATAAGGGTGAATAGAAGATGAAATCAGGAAACAGAAGCCCTAGAGGTTAGAAGAACCGATAACAAACCCCAATAGAGAGAGAGAGAGGGAGTTGAAGTAATGAGCAAGAGAGAGACAGAGATTTTCGTACTTTTAGGTTTCAGATTTGGGCGCGCAAATAAAGCTTTTTTTTTGGGTTTCGGATTTTTGATTTTTGCCTGACGAGACGAGAAGAGAGGAGAAGAAGAAATTAGTAACTGACTTTTCTTCTTTTTCTTCTTTTGGGAGTGAGTTTGAAATTGAATCTGTAATTAACTAGGGTTAAGCAAGCCGGTTATACGGTTGGGATGAGAATGGGCGTAATGCGCGCAGTGCGCACCTTCTTCACCTCCTCTTCTTAATGAGAATTGAGAAGGGATCAAATGCCCCCATCATATCCCAAATTTATCCAATTCTAAAAAATTTTAACCTCTTCAAAAAATTGGTTGCAAATTAGTGGCGAAGTCAAAGCCTTAAAAAAACGTAAAATTCTAAGATTTTGATGGCCTGATTTGTGGGGACTAGAAGCTTTAGAACGGATTGATTTTTTGATATAATAATCTACATATTGATGATATTATCGTCACCGAAAATCAACCTTTAGATCATCCTCCTCTATGCATGAGGGTACAATTTGGGCATTCGGGTCTGAGGTTTTTGATCCCTTCTCATCCTTAATATAAAGAGTTTTGCACACGTGCTTTGTACGTATTCTTTCATTGAGTTTGTTCTTTACATTATATTTGTATAAAAAATGCTTGAATGGAGATTATTCAAGACTTGATTTTGATATTCATAATGAGGAGATTATTATAACGCAAAAAAACATAGCCTAAGAGTAAGGGTGGGATTCGGGCGGGTTAGAGGCTTTGGACATGCCATGCCCACACTATACCTCATTTGCCCAGAAAGCCGATAGAACCCACAAAACCCATAAGAGGTTTACCCACGCATGGCCCAAGTATAGGTTTCTCGGATTCTTCGGGTTACCCATGTATCAATAAATTTAGGTGATTTAATAGAATTATTAATACAAAAAAATTACTAATAAATAAATAAATAATAAGTTTAAATAAATAAAATATCCTTCATAGTTTCAAAAGAAAAACAAACTAACAATCTGCTCACATAATAAATAAAAAACTTACACAAAATATTTTCCATAACTTCAAAATAAAAAAGTAACAACGAAGTCCAAATCCACAATTGCATGTTATTATACTGTTTTGAGTTTTACTTATTGAGTAATATTATTTTTTTACTTTACATATAATGATACAAAAGGAAAGTTTTTATTTTCAATTAAAATCTTAGTACATATATATTTAAAAGTTTCTTGGGTTGGGCGGGTTACCCGAGTTGCCAATTATCTCTACTTATGCTTGCCCAAATTTAACTACGGGTTAAAAAAATAATGTTCATACTTGCTCAAATGCCCAACAACTTTTGCCCATGCTTGCTTCTAATACCAAGTCAGGTTCGGATTGATCGAGTTGACCTAACCCAAGTCCCACCCCTACCTAAGAGCGTCCTCCATGCGAACCTCACAAGTAGGTGTAAGATAAGTGGAAGAATAAGTTTGATTTAAGGGCTGCTTTTGATCTATATGAAGAGGATATCATCCTCTCAAAAAATCATCCATTAGATCATTCCGACGCAATCCTATGGGGAAGTGTAAGAAAAGTGTAAAAATAAGGTGAGTGAAACATGTAGTGTAATAAAAGTTGGCTAACATGGAGATGATCCATGAGTTGATGTTGATCCAAATGATGAAAAAGATCGTCGTCACAAAAAATTAGTTCTTGGATCATCATCATTCGACCCCATTAGTGAGTGTAAGCGAAGTGTAGGAAGAAGAGGGATAGAAAATATAAAAAACTAGTGAGGTGGAACGTGCCAAAGAGTGGGGTAGAACAAAACAGAAATCATGGGCACGCATAAGCGCATAACATTATGGCACAAAATGAGCTATATTATGATATATGTCACGTCATTTGCTCTTCCGAGGCCTAATAGTTTTAAATTTTGAGACAATTTTTATTTAGGGGGTGATAATGTAACACCATGAAATTTTCTCGTGGGCCTTGAAAAGCCCATGGGTAGGGCCTATGAATTTGTCCACACCTAATGTGGGGTGGCATGTGTGAAGAGAGCTTGGCGATTGAAGCTATGCACGTGAAAAAAAATAATACCACATGTTATTTCATGTGTGATGAATGTGAGATTTTTTGTGTAATAAATGCAAGGGTTGATGGAGCAATTTCAACCCTTGGATGTATAATTTCATGTGTGATGAATGAATGGGTTGATGGATTGATTCCAACCCTTAGATGAGCTTGTACCTCATGCATAGGATGAGAAGAAGAGTGTTGCAAAAATACTTTTGCATGGCATGCATAAGATAAAATGCATTAGAGGAGTAGTAGAGTAGTTGCAAAAATACTTTTGCAAGGCCTGAAACGCATGTAGCACATGATTTTTACGTAAGAATTGCATGCATGTATGCATGTAAATACGTACACTACGTGTGTAGTATACATGTATAGGTATATATATATAATTATTAAAATTATTCACATAAATAGTTTTGCATGCAATACATACATGAAGTTAAGTTAGTTAAATTAGTTAATTCTCATGCAAGATGAGGATGATATATATATGTATGTACATGTCGAATTTATATATTACGTATATAAATATAATACATATATATAATCATATAATTATGTAACTTTATATTAGGTTACAATCAGTAAGATGTCAAGTACCAGGGATTCCCGTATTTAAGTAAAATACGTGAGTGTGTATACATATACATATATATTGGTGTGGATAGATAGGTACAATGCATATGTACGTAGGAATATATGTGTATGAAATCGTGTGGACCCCACCTATATAAAAAACGCGTAAAACCTAGGAGGATAAAATCTAAGTCTTGGAGGTTACTCTCGGTCGGTTGGGAATGAGATAATTTAGGAAACAAGGATCTAAGAGTTTTAAAAAAATTAAAAGAAGAAGGGAGAGAGAGTGTGGTCGATCTCCCCATAAGAGAGGATCGACCCACACAAGATTAATTCTTTAAGGAGTCTTATTTTTACACAAAACCTAGAAAATCTAACAAAATTAGAGGTAGGGTTATTTTTGGTTATCCAATAAGGTTTGGGATCATCCGAACCGTTGGATCTAATCATGGGATACTTGTGAACATCCTAGTGAGTTCTCATATAATTTAAGAAAGTAATTTGACACAAAACAATAGTCACATTATATGGGTCGGCCAAAACAAAGAGGATATCGATCCCACCTTGTCAATATTACTAAAATTCCTACTACCTTAGTTAGTAGAGATATTAACTAATTAGGGAGAGTTTTATTTTAAAATTTTTATGCTAATTAATTACACCAATTTTTGGAAGCCTAAAACTCTTTAAAAAGATAGTTCTTAAGCCCAAATTTCCCCCAAGATTGGTAGGGACCCCAAGGAACAAAATTCTAAGGTTTTTGGAGTATTTTGGTAAGTATATACAATGAGATATTTTCTCATTAATAAAGAAAAACGAAAATTAGTTTAAAGATTAAAGAAATTAGATTTTTTTAGGATATTTTCAATTGAGAAAAATTAAGGGGAGATGGGAGGATCGACCATAACCTAGTCGTCCCCCATTCTCTCCCATTTGTTTGGTTATGTTTTAAAAAAAAAACAGAGAGGGAGAAATCAGCAACCCTAGCCCCCCTCTTCTTGTGTGCTATTTCTCCTTATTAACCTAGAGAAACTTCAAGGTTTAAGGCTTAGAGAAAGAAGAAAAAGCTAGTGGATCAACAGTCATCGAATCGCGCGGTAAAGGTAGGAAAAACGTGGGTAGTTTGTGAGTATAAACTTACTTATTTCCTCTTTGATTTTTGGTTGATTATATGTTCTTGAAGGGCTGTTTTCCATGAACTAATAAAGATATATACATATATATTACATGTGATAAATATATTTCATGATGTTTTAATTCCATGAAAAATAACGAAATAAACATTTGAGAAGTGATGCATGGTTTGATGGGTTATTCCAAGCCATGCCCTCCAAGGTGAGGGATTCCTGCAGAAGATCGTACAATGTACGATGGAAAGAGAAATCTAAGGATTTAAACAAGAAAACGAACCAATTGTTCGATCAGAAATCTTCGGTAATGTAGATATTATTTGTTTTGTTTTGTTGCTGTTAAATATATGTTACCTGTGTTTTTATATTGTTTGTATTGTGAAGGATGATTTATGAATCCCTACTGAGCGTTGGCTCACCCCGTTCGTTTCATCTTTTACAGATCAGTGAAAGAGATATATTGGAACGCGAGTTACAGAATGTTTGAGAGGAAAAGACGAGGTAAGTCTTCCATGATGCTTTATTGTGTTTTATTTGCTTGAATAAGGATTAAGGAAGTTACTTAGACAAGATGGGATGTTTTTATGGTTGTTTTAGGTCGTTTTCAGTTTTGGACAGTATGCTGGATTTTCTAACTAGTAGTCGGTATTTTGAATATATTTAATACTTGGATTATGGGATTTTATTTTTGGTTAAATCTCTGGATTCGTGAGATCCAGAGGAAGGTACAATGCAAATTTCATGATTTTAGGAGATGGTTAAG
Source organism: Macleaya cordata (assembly GCA_002174775.1). NCBI lineage: Eukaryota > Viridiplantae > Streptophyta > Magnoliopsida > Ranunculales > Papaveraceae > Macleaya > Macleaya cordata. The sequence goes on from MVGT01004151.1 coordinate 29,845, forward strand.
TTTCGTTTTTATATTTTAAAAATGGAACTATGTATGTTGAAACTTGCTACTGATTGCACATGTGTTGGGTTCTACCTATTTTCTGGATGAATCTTTTTAGGAACTGGACTTTTACCAAACATAAAAGATGTGCAGCTTTGAGTCTCATTTCAGAAAGTTTTGACATAACGTGATTCCGGCACACAGAGCGTAAACAATAAATTTTTAAGTGAACATTATGTAGGACCTGTCAGTTGAATATGTTTTAATAAACTTGTTATTTTATGTGTGTTTTTCTAATTTTAAAATATTACAAAAATAGTGTGTGAATGTAGACATATTTTTCAACAAAACTTAAAGGTGTTTCTATTTTGAATGCACAATAAGTCACAAGGTGCTCTACAAAGTTTAGAAATTCCCTGCAAGCATAGTTTATGAAATATAAATACTAAGGTACATGGACCCTAGAACCCTAGTTTGACCTTATGACCTGCTTAGACCTACGGTCAAGTCTAATGCATGTAATGCTTTTGTTTAATATCAGACCTAGATGTGGGCCCAAGTTGACATAATCGACTAAGACCCGAAACCAGTTTCGTTGGGCCTAAACTAACCAAGCTCAAGAGAGATGGACTAAAACGTATTTCAAAACCCACCCAATTAATGTTCTGGGCTTTGGATATTTACACCCAAGTGGGGGGTGTAAGTACACCCAAGGTACGGGATGTTACTGTTGGTATCAGAGCTTAGGCTCCAAATCTTTTTGTAACTTGTGGAATCTATTTGTTTGTTGTAAGGAGCATTTAAAAAAAAGAAAATGGTGTTTCCATCGACGACTTGTTGAATTCTTCTTGTGAGATGCTTCTTCAAAAAAAATGCATATGTGAGTACGCATGTTTTACTTTGACATCATTAAAACAAATGTTTTATGAGAAGATGATTTACAAAATTTGTTCGATTGTTAATCGAAAAATTTTCTTTGAAAAAGAAATGTGTATACATACTTTTATGAAGTTGTGTTTATCGAAACTCAAGTGTTGAAAAGGGGAAAAGGGAAAAACCTTTTAAGTCCAAGTAGCATGCATTATTCAAGTAGTTGGTGAAAGGTTTTACAACCTTAACCAAGTAGTTTGTGAGTGTCAATATGAATCGACCTAGTGGATTAATAGAATCGATTTCTATTAAAGAAATAACACATAGATCATCACAATATAAAATGTTCGGTGTGTACGGGGTTATATCTGGGGCCACGTAGACGAAGGTAAACCGAGAGGAATCCAATCATCTGGAGCAACAGGATGAAGGTTGCAGAGCATGACTCAATAACTTGAGTGTGACCCAGATAGGATGGTGGATGCCTTAGGAAGAATTACCAATAACTTTAAAGGAAGTCGAGGCAACAGAATCAATCACCACCTAAATCCGTGAGTGAGCATGAGGACAGACAAGTTAGTGCACTGGAAGGATTTCTGAGGTTTCGATCGAAAAAATTTCAAGGGAACGATAAACCAACAAAAGCAGAACATTGATGAGGATATAGAAGAAACTCGTAGCCGTTGGAGAGACGGAGGAGCATTGGGTGAGACTTGCCACTAATTACTTGCTAGTTAAGGAAGTAGATCGATGGTGGGGAACAACCGGCCACAATCACGATGTGGAGAATATGACACGGACGGACCTTGAACTATTATTTCTAGAAAAGTGTTTTCTTAAGATTGCATGGGTGCAGAAAGGTATGGAGTTCATTGAATTAACACAAGGCAAGATGAAGGCAAGTCAGTACGAGAGGAAGTTTACTGAATTACCACGAAATGCACCACATGTGAGGACCACTGGACCACTAGAAGCACAGAAGTTCAGAGACGGACAATGGGACGACAAAGGACCAATGCTCAGTTGAGTTGGTACATGCGACCTCAACAAGTCTATTCTCGGGTGCATGGACACATCAAACATATGACACCACCGGAAGTGGGGGATGAGAACGACGTCATTGGAGGAAGATTCTTAGTCCAGAGTTTTTAGGCTAAGATATCGTTGATATGGGTGCTACATACATATATGTGGTTATAAATTTTATTATCTCACTTAGGCTTGAACCTATATCTCGAGGTTATATCCTACACATTGTATCTCCTGTAGGGAGAACTATTGTATTTGAAAGTGTGTGTAGGGACTACCCTACATATCCTGTTGATCGAGAACCGTCAATAGATCTAATTTTTATGAGCATAGTAGAATATGGTGTCATACTCGGAATAAACTGATTGTCCTTTTAGTATGTCACTTTGGATTGTTTGAAAGGAAGGTTACCCTATTTCCTCTGGATATACAAAGAATGTCGGTCCAGAGAGATATGAAGAAGAGTTTCGATTCATTGCTACCAGGTGTAGTAACGTGTAGTTTCACTAATGAACATAGAGCTTTTTTAGCATTTCTGGAGGAGAGTGAAGCTATAAACTATTAGGAAGGAGATATTCCCATAGTACAAGAGTACATAGATGTGTTTTCTGAGGAATTGCCTGCCTTGCCTCCCCAGAGAGATAGAGTTTGCTATTGATATGCAGCCAAGAACGAGGGAAATTTTGTTCCACTATATCGGGCAGCACCCCAAGAGTTCAAGGAACTAGAGAAGCAATTAAGATAATTGCCACAACTTGGTTTTATTCAACCAAGTGCGTTACCATGGGAATCACCGATATCGTCGTACGGAAGAGGGATGAGTCAATGAAACGGTGCATTAACTATCGACTTAACAAGGTCACAATAAAAAACAGATACTCACTTCCTAGGATTGATGATCTTTTTGACCAATTGAGAGGCGCCAGATTTTTCTTGAGGATTGATCTGTGGTCGGATATCATCAGCTCAGGAAAGAGAGATGGATATCACAAAACAAGCCTTTCGAACAAGGTATGGGCATTTCGAACTTCTGGTGATGCCCTTCAGGCTAATCAACTCACCAACATCCTTTATGGATTTGATGAATTGGGTCTTTCGACCCTATCTAGATCGTTTTGTGGTAGTGATTGTGGATGATATCCTAGTCCACTCGAAGACTCAGGTAGTACACGAAGGACACCTGAGGATAGTGTTGCAAATCTTGAGAGAACATCAGTTATACGCTAAGAAAAAATGCAAGTGTGACTTTTGGACGACCAAAGTATTCTCTTGAACATGTAATATCTGAATAAGGAATTACAGTCGATCCGTCGAAGATTACATCTGCAGTAGGATGGGAACGACCGAAGAGCGTCTTTGAGATGCGAAGCTTTTAGGCTTGGCTGGTTACTATCGGAGGTTCGTTGAAAACTTCTCGAGGTTGGCAGCTCCTCTTACTCGTTTAACTAAGAATGAAGTTAAATTTGAGTGGAGTCAAGAGTGCGAGGAATCTTCTGAGAAACGCAAGGAGAGATTGATAACGACACTGATCCTGGTGACACCCGAACTAGGAGTCAGATATATCGTATACAATGACACATCAAGGGTTAATTTGGGAGGAGTTCTAATATAGGAAGCAACGTGGTGGCTGATGTGCTCAGCAGGAAGCATCAGGGGACAGTGGCAATAATGTTGCAGACGGTGGATGAGTATGAGCTAAGGGAAGAAAAGGTGATGTGGGAGCATACCTGGCCAATATGGTGGAAAAATTAGGAATCATCAAGCGAATTGTGAAAGCGCAAAAGTAGGACATAAGGCTACAAAAAATTCTGGGAAAACTCGGCACCAACTCGACACCCGAAGGGCAGACACAAAGAACCGATGGAGGATTGAAGTTCCAAGGAAAGCTATGCGTACCGGAGGATAAAACACTTAGAAAGGAGATTCTGACTATGGCACATGAATTAGTTTTCACCATACAACCAAGGAACACAAAATGTGTAACGAGTTGAAGCGGCATTTCTTGTATATGTCTAAGTGCATTATTTATCAACAGGTGAAGATTGAGCACCAGAAGATAGACGGAACACTAAAGCTACTCGGAATAGCGAAATGGAAATGGGATTTGTCACAATGGACTTTATGAGAGGGTTGCTTAAGACTAAGCAATGCTTCGACAGTGTGTGGGTCATTGTTGATCGACTCAAGAAGGCTGCAAACTTTTGGCTATGAAAAGTGCTGATACAATTACCACCTTAAATGAATTGTATATCCGAGAGATTGTAAATACCATGGCGTGCCATTATCAATCGTCTCGAATTGAGACCCACTTTGCACCTCTAAGTCTTGGAAAAGTTTTTAGAAGGCAATGGGAATGCAACTGGATTTCAGTACAGCACATCACCCACAAACGGATGGACAACCCGAACGAACAATCCAGACATTAGAAGACATACTGAGAGCTTGCGCAATTGATTTCTGAGGTAATTAGCGTGACCAACTACCATTCGTGGAGTTCACTTATAACAATAGCTACCAAGCCAGCATTGGTATGGCACCGTTCGATGCACGTTACGGGAGACCTTGCCGAATCTCGCTGTGCTGGAGAGAGGTCTGAGAAAAAAAGAGGCTTAGGACTAGAAGTGGTTCAGGAGACTATAAAGAAAGTCCAATTGATCAAGGAGTGACTGAAGACTGCGCAAAGCCGACAAAAGAGCTATACGGACAACCGAAAGAGACCCTTGAATTCTAGGAAGGAAATCATATATTCCTGAAGGTTGGTCCTCGACTGGGAGCCAAATGATTCAGGAGCAAAGGGAAACTTACCCCAAGGTACATTGAACCGTTCTAGATTCACGAACAGATTGGGAAGTTAGCATACTGCCTAGCCTACCACCACAGCTGGCGAAGGTACACAAAGTATTTCGCGTTATTTTCATGTTCAGAAAGTATAACTCAGAACTTGACCATGTCATCGAGTGGCAAGAAGTTCAGGTCAATGAAGACGTGAGCTGTGAGGAAAAACCTGTCCAGATTCTAAAATCCAAAGTATAGGAACTTCGTAACAAAACCAAGTGGGTCGTGAAAGTTCAGCGACAACACCATAGGCTTGAGAAGGCAACATGGGAATCGAAAAAAGAAATTACAAACTAAGTACCGGAGTTATTTACAGGTAATTCCGAGGCCTAATAGTTTTGAATTTCGGGACAATTTTTATTTAGGGGGTAAAAATGTAACACCATAAAATTTTCTCATGGGCCTTGAAAAGCCCATGGGCTGGGCTTATGAATTTGTCTACCCCCAGTGTGGGGTGGCATGTGTGAAGAGACATGTCGACTGAAGCCATGCATGTGAAAAGAAATAATACCACATGTTATTTCATGTGTGATGAATGTGAGATTTTTTGTGTAATAAATGTGAGGGTTGATGGATTGATTCCAACCCCTAGATGAACGTGTACCTCATGCATATGATGAGAAGAAGAGTGTTGTAAAAATACTTTTATATGGCATGTATAAGATAAAATGCATAAGAGGAGTAGTAGAGTAGTTGCAAAAACACTTTTGCAAGGCCTGAAACGCATGTAGCGTATGATTCTTACGTAAGAATTACATGCATGCATGTACGTAAAATGGTACGTACACTAGTGTGTAACTATTTAGGTGAATAATTTCAATAACTATTTATATATACCTATACCTGTGTACTACATGGAGTAGGGGTGAAAGTTGGGCAGGTTGAACCCGGCGGTTCTCGCGAAAGTGAGTTAGATTTTTATTTTATTTTTGCTCGAGGACTAGCAAAATATATATTTAGGGGTATTTGGTGAGTGCTTAAATTATATATAATTATCACTTAATTTATATTAGTTAGTGCTTGAATTTTCTTATTTCTAATTATTTTTGTATTATTGCAGGAAAATTACCATACATGCAAAGATGTCAAACCCTAATCAAATACGGGCAAAATTATGTGCCAAATCAGATGGATGGCATATATGCACAAAAGGAAAGTAATTTTATATTTTTGGAAAGTGAATATAAATGATGTCACCATGACATCATTCCTTAGCAATATCAAAATGGGATGAATTACTTTTGAAGAATTATGTCACGACATTAGCAAAGTGTTTGTAGTTTGATAGGTAGGCCCCACATACAATACAATATATGCTTAGATTCTTTAATCAATTTATGGATGGTTTGAAAAGTCAAAGATGGAAGCTCACTTGGAATGGAGAGAAGATTAAAAAATATATTACACAACCAGCAATTAACATGGGCCCCATGGAGATAGTCATCTATTCTTGATTCACCTTCTAATTTTGGGTTGTGATCTTATGCTTGAGAATCAAGTAAACATGAAAATATGGAAATCTGAATATTATGTACAATCTGTGCAAGATCTCTAGATGGTTGTTTTTTGTTAGAGTTTTATTATAAATAGGGGGTCAATGTAAAGGGTTGGGACACAGAGAAATTGAGAGAGAGTTGTGAGAGAGAGAGAGGGAGAGTTGAAAGGGTGGTGTAAGAAATGTATTTTGAAGAGGAAAGCTTGTAGAAGGGGTGTAACTGAAGCACAGTCTCTTGTAAGTTGAAATTTTCAATATAATGACTTATTTTATTCTCATATCTTCTTGCTTATTCATGTGTAACTAATTTCTATCATTAGGAGGAAGATGATATTAATATAACATCATGCTACTTCTGATTTGAATTTATTCTATATTCCCCTTATTTGTTCTTCCTTGAATAAAAGTTTGTCTTTACGTTGTGCTTTACGAAACCAACAGTTTACGAGACCTTAATAGTTTAAAATAATTCTTAGGATTTGAAAGTCTAAAATCCTTACGGTTATTAGTTGGAATAACCGTATGTCAATGTGACGGTTAAGGATCACACTATCACCTAATTAAAAATTACTAAGGTGATAAGAGTACAACAAAAATCTCTAACAAGAGTATTGACTTATTCGATTCTTAATATGCGGAATTAAGAACAAGAATCGAATATTTCAA
>MVGT01001794.1:11708-31992 GCA_002174775.1 Macleaya cordata
TTTATATGAATACAACTCCTACTTTATCTTCTCCCACTATATATATTTTGACAGGAAACAACAAACATAACTATATATTATATCACAATTATATCCATGTTAAGTGAGAAATTTGAATGTCGTAGTTATTTGCAGGTTCCTCCTGGTCCTACATCGTTGGGATTTCAGTTGAGTTGAGAAAAGAAATGGGTGGCAAATTTTTAGTGCATACCCTTTTGTTTAAATTTGCTTCCACTGCGTATTTCTTGTATGCACTGTGTTTATTAGGTGACAAAAGGTCCAGTTTACAGGGGAGACTCTGCCGGATTTGAGTCTCGTTGTAGACTGATGGTAATGTCCCTTGTTTTGGGGTACGGGGAATTACAACATTCATCCTCATCCTAGACCTAAAGTTCATCATCAACTAGGGTTTTAAATTCCTCTTATGCTTTTCCATCATCCACCTCCACCAATTCAAGATTTAACCTAAACGGTCCCAATTCCATTGTTAAACTCATATTAGAAATGGATTTAACTAAATCCTCAAAGTATAAGCATTTTCATTTCCTCAAAAAAAATAAATCAGAGATAAAGGAGGGCTATACCAACCTAAGGTTTGATAGATCAACTCCTAAAACACTTCTAACAACTTGATCAACTTCAACTCTTACTTCCTAGTAGCCCAAATTCATTTTTCATCAAAAAAAACTTAAGCATTTAACCATCATTAATGGTCTCACGAATACCTAAAACAATCCCCAAACTTCATCCTAGTTTTTGAAATCATTATCCACGAAAACAATGTAAGATTTTTTTATACTCACCACAACCAAGCACCATCTAATTTATTTATCTTGAACATAAAATTTCTTTTCTATCATCATCTACAACTTCACTAGGATTAATCACTATAGCCTCATTATTTTCAAGTATTCACTTGCATGCATGAAAAATGGGGAAATTAAGATTATAAAAACCCATATATTCACATCAAATCTTCAACCCATCCATCTAACAATTATAATGCATAACAAAATTTCATTTTCTTCTAAAAACCCCAAATTTACATCACTAAATTTCAACCAAAACAGAGGGAAAATGTTTAAATCTTACCTCACTTCCAAAATCAGACCTTAGACATCCTCCTTTCCACCATTAAACTCCCTCAAAAGTAAGATCTACACCAAGGAATGAAGATAGCAAGAAACCTAGGTCATTACTCTTCAAAACAGGAAAAATTATAAAATTTAGGCTAGAAAAATTACCTCCCCGCCTTCTCCTTCTTCTTTTTTCTTCTTCTTCTTCTTCTTCTTTCCTCTCCTTCTTCTTCTTCTTTTTCTTCTTCTTCTTCTTCTTCTTCTTCTCCTGCCGGAACGGTAGCTGCTACCGGTGGCAGCAGCTGTTCTCCCCTCTCTCTCTACGTGGACAGCAGCAGCTGCTGCTGCTGCTGCTGTCTTCTTTCTCTTTCTCAACTCCTCTCTCCTTCAGCTCTCTCTCGGTCCTTCTCTCTCTGTCCCTCTCTGCGATCTCTTTCTCTCATAGTCTCTCTCACTCTCTCTCGGTCTCTCTCCCACGGTTTCTCTCACTCTCTCTCAGTCTTTCTCTCACGGTCTCTCTCTCACTGTCTCTCTCACAGTCTCTCTTATTCTCCCCTTACTCTCTTTTTCTTTCTTTTCCTTCAGGCATTTTTTTTAAAAGATCAGCACTCAGCTGATTGGGGGAGAGGGAGGTGGCGGGTTCGGGTCACGGGCTGGGTCGCGGGTCGGGCCAGCCCGTGTCCCCCAAACCTGGCTAAAAATTCCTCTCTGCCCTTTTTTGTTTGCTCTTAATTTTATTATTGTTATTATTATTATTATTATTTATTTTTATTTGCGGGGTTTCATAATCATCCCCCCCTTGAAAGAAATTTCGTCCTCGAAATTTAAAGGGCATACCTCAAACCGAGAAAAGATTTGGGTATTGTCTCCTCATGTCGGATTCCTTCTCGCACGTAGATTCCTCGATGTTATTGTGCCTCCAGAGGACCCGAACTAGAGGAATTTCCTTATTTCTCAGCACCTTCACTTGGCGATCTTCAATCTGAATAGGCTGAACATCGTACGAGGCATCTTCTTCTAGCTCTAAGTTGTGCCAATCGATGACGTGTTCCGGATCGAGTTCATACTTCCTCAACTGTGATACATGAAAAACATTATGAACCTTCTCCAAATGTGGTGGCAGAGCAACTCTGTAAGCTACAGGACCTATACGTCCCAAGACCTCGAAGGGGCCTATATATCTTGGAGCCAACTTCCCACGTAGTCCAAACCGTCGAATGCCCTTCCTAGGGGATACTTTCAAAAACACATAATCCCCTACACTGAAGGTAAGAGGTCGCCTTCGACGATCTACATAACTCTTTTGTCGACTTTGTGCTTTGAGCATTCTTTCTTTCACTAACTTCATTCTTTCTGTGGTCTCCTGTATCACCTCAGGACCCCACACAGTTTTTTCACCAACATTCGACTAGCAAATAGGAGATCTGCAAGGTCTACCATATAAGGCCTCAAAAGGGGCCATGCCAATACTTGCCTTGTAGCTGTTATTATAAGCAAACTCTGCTAGGTATAAGTGTTTTTGCCAGTTGCCTCCAAAATCTAACACACAAGCCTGTAACATATCCTCAAGAATCTATATTGTCCGCTCTGATTGTCCATCTTTTTGTGGGTGGTTGGAAGTGCTAAAGCGTAGCTTTGAACCCAAGGCAGTATGTAATTTCTCCCACAACCTAGATGTAAATCGAGGGTCTCGATCTGAAACAATGGACACTGGAATTCCATGAAATTTGACGATCTCCTTAATGTACAGCCCACTAAGCTTCTCTAAGGTGTAAGTCATGGAAACCGGGAGAAAATGAGCTGACTTCGTCAGCCTATCAACAATCACCCAAACGGCATCATGACCTTCTCTGTTCTTCGGTAGGTCGGTCACGAAATCTATAGTTATGTGTTCCCACTTCCACTCGGGTACCTCAAGCGACTGAAGTTCACCCGCTTGTTTTCGGTGTTCCGCCTTGATTTGCTGGCAGGTGAGGCATCTACTCAAATATAGAGCAATGTCATTCTTCATTCCCGGCCACCAAAAATTTCTACGTAGGTCCCTATACATCTTGGTGCTACCCGAGTGAATTGTATATGGAGTCTTATGTGCCTCATCGAGGATGGTCTTTCTCAAATTGTTATCAGAAGGAACCCAAATACTGTTTCTAAATCTCAAGCTTTCATCCTCATGCTGTCTCTAATCTTCAAATTTTGGATTTTCAGCCTTCTTCCTATACCCTTCGAAATCTTTATCCCTACTTTGTGCTACTGTAATGTCGGGATACAAGGAAGGATGCAATCTCCCATAAGTGGTATAAACACCACACCACTCTTCTGGAGGTTCAATGAGGTAATTGAGTTCATAGTCAGCTGCTGATGCCAACACACCCCATTCCTTCACCATCATATGGGCTAGGAGGATTTCTTTCTTCCGACTCAAGGCATCAGCGACTACATTTGCTTTTTCTGGATGGTAGTGCAATTCAAAGTCGTAGTCCTTAAGGAATTCTGTCTATCTATGCTACCTCATATTCAGATCCTTCTATGAGAATAGATATTTAAGTCTTTTATGATCTGAATACAACTCAAACTTTTCACCGTAAAGATAGTGGTGCCAAATCTTTAAGGCAAAAACAACGGCAGCTAACTCTAGGTCATGTGTGGGATAGTTCTGTTCATGCACCTTCAACTGCCTCGATCCATAAGCAACAACTCGATCACCCTGCATTAGAACACAGCCTAAACTTTTACGTGATGCATCAGTGAAGATGATATAGCCGGCACCAGATGTTGGCACTATAAGTATTGGTGCCGAAGTCAACCTCTTCTTTAAATCTTGGAAGGATCTCTCACACTCAATCGACCATTCGAATGGCACTCCTTTCTGTGTGAGCTTGGTTAATGGAGCTACAATTTTTGAGAACCCTTCCACGAACCTGCGATAGTAACCGGCTAGCCCTAAGAAACTTCGAATCTCAGTCACTGAAGTCGGCCTAGACAAGTTAACAATTGCTTCAACCTTAGAGGGATCCACGGAAACACCCTCAGGTGATATAACATGTCCAAGGAACTTCACTTCTCTGAGCCAAAATTCACACTTGGAGAATTTAGCAAACAAGTGATGCTTCCTAAGTGTTTGCAGTGTAATTCTTAGATGTTCCTCGTGCTCTTCCAAGGTTTTAGAATAGATCAAAATGTCATCAATAAAGATAACTACAAATTGATCCAAGAATTCCCTGAACACTCCATTCATCAAATCCATGAAAGCGGCGCGCGCATTAGTGAGCTCAAAAGGCATCACCAAATATTCATAGAGCCCATACCGCGTCCTGAAGACTGTTTTAGGAATGTCACTCTCCTTGATCCTTAACTGATGATACCCAGACCGAAGGTCGATTTTCGAAAAGTACTGGGCACCCTTAAGTTGGTCAAATAAATCGTCAATTCTAGGGAGAGGATACTTGTTCTTGACGGTCACCTGATTTAACTTTCGATAGTCGATTCACAGGCGAAGTGTACCGTCCTTCTTCTTTACAAACAGTACGGGGGCTCCCAAAGGTGAGGAACTCTTCCTCATAAAACCCTGATCCTCCAATTCCTGAAGTTGAATCTTCAACTCCTTCAATTCTATTGGGGCCATCCTGTAAGTTGCCAGAGAAATGGGCGATGTACCTGGCATGACATCAATAGAAAACTCTATTGCTCTATGAGGTGGTAACCCAGGTAGATCCTCAGGGAAGACATCCACGAATTCCGAGACTATAGGTATGGTCTCGAGTGCAGGTAACTCGCGTGTCTCTTCCCCAAATATAGTGAACATTTTGACTTCACTCCTGTTAATTGGATCAAACTCTAAACTGTTCAAAGAAATTCGATGCTTTTGCCCTCTAAACTTTATAATAGGCTGTCCCGGAATTTTAAGGGTCACTATCTTAGCATAACAGTCAATGTGTGCGTGATGTGCCGACAACCAATCCATTCCCAAAATCATATCGAAGTCTCTAATGTCAAATAGTGTCAAGCTTAAGTTCAGCTCTACCTCGCTCACTCGAACCACGCAGTCTCTACAAACTTTATGTGGCACTGAGCACTTTCCTATAGGTGTTGCTAGTTCCAAAAACCTCCCACTGGTAGAAACCGGAAGGTTTAGGGTATTCACCAACCTGATAGCAACGATTGAAAGGGTAGAACCAGAGTCAATTAGTACATGTACCCATACATCATATAACAAGATCTTACCTTCAATCACGTCGTCGGAAACCCGTGCATTATCCTGCGAAATGGCAAACATGCATCCCTGAGTAACTCCACCTATCTGTTGTTGATTGCCCCTAGGGCAATTTTGCTTCACGTGCCCTCTTTCCCCACAATCCCAACATTGAACCCTGCCATCATCTCTCCGTTGTTGTTGTTGTGGTCGTGGTTGTTGCTGACCTTGGTTTCCTTAAGGTCTATTGGGCTGTTGCGGTGCTCTACCCTGTGGTGCTGCCCTCTGTTGTTGGGGTTGTTGTCTCTGCCCTTGGGATGACTCACCTTGTACCCTCTGCCTTTTGTCCCCGCCAAACTGGTTTTGTTGTTGAAACTGATTGGCTCCTCGTTTCTGTGTGGCTATCTCTTGCCTTCTCTGAAGTACTTCACACCCCCTCTCTAGCATCTGAACCTTCCTGATATTCTCATTAAAACTGTGGAATTCAAAGGCTAAGAGCTTCTCATACAGCTGAGGATTCAGTCCATCCCTAAATTTCCTTATCTTGTCTGCCTCCTGATTGACAATCATGGGGGCAAAACGAGATAAGTTAGTGAACCTAGCCACATACTAGTCCACAGTCATATTTCCCTGTCTCAGGCCCATGAACTCATAATACTTCCTTTCCTTCACTGCCACAGAGAAATACCTATCCAAGAACAAATTCTGGAACTCGTCCCAAGTGATTGGACCCATTCCTTCCGAAGTGCTTTTTCACCAGTCCCTCGTCAACTAGCATATAAGTGGCCATCCTAACTTTTAGCTCGTCAGTGCATCTAAGTAAATCGAATATCTTCTCAATGTCCCTAAGCCACTTTTCGGCCCTTGCTGGATCCGGTGTTCCATCATAAGAAGTGGGTCCCCAGCTCTTGAAGTCCTTCAGAATTGCATTATCATCATGTGGCCCAGGGTTCCGAACCATAGGTGGAGCAGGCTGGGGAGGTGGAGGTGGTGGTGGTGGTGGGGGTACCACCCCTTGTGGAGCTTCTTGGTTTGCTCTAACCTCTTGTCTCAACTGGGCCACTTCGATAACTAACAAGTTGACCGTTTGTAGAAGACCGACTAGTCTAGGTTCGGCGTGTTGCGGTTGTGGTTGTGGCGGGGGATCATGTGCATGAGGCGGTGATGGCGGTGGTGGAGGTGGCGGTTGTCGTCTAGGTCACCCCCTCGGCATCGTTCACTGCCAAAAGTCATGCAAATAACAAGTTTAGCCTCATATTCCACCAAAACTTGTAAAACCATTAAATAACATAAACCGATTGAAAGCATTTAAATCAACAAAATATCAGAGTACAATACTGAAGTTTTTATATTTTGGTGACTTTTAGTTCTTTAAAGCTTTTAACTTTTAAAATATTTTCCTACTCTTGGTGGCTTTTATCTTGTTATTGGGTCTACTCAGAGCTAACAATGCTCTGATACCATCTGTAATGCCCCGTACCCCAAAACAAGGGACATTACCATCAGTCTACAACGAGACTCAAATCCAGTAGAGTCTCCCCTGTAAACTGGACCTTTTTGTCATCTAATAAACACAGTGCATACAGGATATACACAGCAGAAGCAAAATGAAACAAAGGGTATGCACTAAAAATTTTTATTCCAACTCAACTGAAATCCCCACGTTATACGACCAGGAGGAACCTGCAAATAACTACGACATTCAATCTTTCATTTAACATGGATATAATTGTGATATGATATATAGTTACGTTTGTTGTTTCCTGTCAAAATATATATATAGTGAGAAAGATAAAGTAGGAGTTAAATTCATATGATAAAAGTAATATAAGGCTCACAACCGAGCCATAAAGCATAAGTCTCGAGTAAGAGAAAATAGAGTAGCAAAAATCCACTGTGACTGAAGAGAGGGATTCCTACATCCACCACAAATAAGGAATCCCACACTAACAAACGTCGTCAAAGCACCACTAAGAATCCAAAACTCGATCCTCAAACGTCAACTGTAAAACCACGAAACATAATTGGGTGAGAAACTCAGTAGGAAGATCAACCATCCTAATACCATCACATGCAACGATTAATCCGATAACAGCTCAAAAGCATTTAAAAAAGCAATGCATATTATATAGTTAATTGAAACATCAAGAAAATCCTGCATATACATATATAAACAATAGCAGTGTACTTCTGCTAGCATAGCCAAGGAACACGACTGGGCTACCCCAGTCAATTATTTCAAGATCGGATACTACGTGCGCACAATTTGACAACTGCAGACTAGACAAGGGCCCCCAACTAATCCAGAGAAGGTTCCCCGACAACCTTCCCCTGCGTCTAACACCCATCGGGCAGGCATGCGAACCTCAACTAAACTAGTTACTCAACACCACCAACAAACATGGTTTACCAGGAAATAATCGTGACTTCCAAGACTTCCCTAGATGTACCTGTCTCCCTGACGTCCCATTCCGCCCTGAAGACAAAAACGCATAGCAAAGTCTCAGATGGTGTACCACATCCGGATAAGCATGATCCACCATCCTTGTAGAAAGTCCTCAACCTTTTACAAGCTCACCTTAGTGATAATATATAGTAGTATATATATGTAGGCTGTGTGTCTTTTAAGTTAAGGTTCAAAAACTATTTTGGAAGAACCCTTTTTGAAAACCAAAGTCCTTTGCAGAAATCCTCTTTTGAAATTTCTTCCCTTTTGAAATCTACATACAACAAGTGTAACAGGCCCTAAGGATGAGGGACCATGGCAAACCAACTCACCCACCCTCGTAAGGGTGAGGATCCTTGGCAAGCCAAATACACTCATCCATAGGGTGCAGGACCATGGCAAACCAACTCACCCACCCCCGTAAGGGTGAGGATCCCTGGAAGGCCAACCCACGCACCCAAGTCTGCGGGACCTGGCAAACCAACTCACCCACCCTCGTAAGGGTGAGGATCCCTGGCANACATAATAGTTCGAAATATGCATTTAAAATGGTTGGGTGCTATTAAGATGAATTGACCACCTACCTCTAGCGGTATAGGAACTGATCCTCCTCACCCAGAGAGTCATCAACACCCAACTCACCAGCGGGAGAAGAGAAACAAGGAAAAACAACTGTTAGGTTTTATAACCTGGAACCCAAATAGAAAAGTAAAACAAGCATAAATCAACCTTCAGAGCCTTAAACTCAGACATCAGAAGTCAGAAAAGTCCACAAAGCTTATTTTAACCTCGTATGTCCCCATCCACTAGGCCTTGTTCTAGATGAAACCCTAATTCCATAAACCCAATATCCTTACGAACATGTGGTTAACTAAAAATAGTCCCATAAGTCTTAGAAATCATCCAAATAAAAGGAATGCTCAACATAATAATGTAAACCCATAGAGTATTATCATTGTCCATTCATCCGTCTTTTATCTTTTCTCCAAATAATAAGGCACATTCATCAAAATCCTCAAAACAGCCCAAAAATCTCATCCTAGACCTAAAGTTCATCATCAACTAGGGTTTTAAATTCCTCTTATGCTTTTCCATCATCCACCTCCATCAATTCAAGATTTAACCAAAACGGTCCCAATTCCATTGTTAAACTCATATTGGAAATGGATTTAACTAAATCCTCAAAGTAATATTTAACTTTGACCAAATTTAAAAAGTCAAACCTTTCTCTAACCATATTTTTTTAGACTCAAACGATCTAGAAACACCCGTAAGTTACTAATGGGCTTTATTCAGACTTAGTAAATTATTGCGGTCCAATTTGATCAAAAGTTAAATTTAACTTTGACCCTATTCAAATAGTCAAACTTTGCTTTTAAACACATTTTTTGAGACTCAAAATATCTAGAAACGCACCTATTGGACAGTTATGGGATTTATTTGGACTTAGTACAGTATTGATGTCCAATTTGGCCAAAAGTAAAATTCAACTTTGACCACATTAAAAAATTCAAACCTTTCTTTAACCACATTTTTTTAGACTCAAACGATCTAGAAACACACCTGTATATTAGTAATGGGATTTATTTAAACATAGTACATTGGTGTGGTCTATTTTGATCAAAAGTTAGATTTAACTTTGACCACATTCAAAAAGTCAAACCTTGCTTTTAACCATATTTTTTGAGACTCAAACGATCTAGAAACGCACCTATTGGATAGTTATGGGATTTATTTTGAATTAGTACATTATTGATGTCCAATTTGATGAAAAGTAAAATACAACTTTGACCACATTCAAAAAGTCAAACCTTACTTTAACTACATTTTTTGAGACTCAAACGATCTAGAAACACCCGTACGTTAGTAATGGGCTTTATTTGGACTTAGTACATTGTTGCTGTCTATTTTGATCAAAAGTTAAATTTAACTTTGACCACATTCAAAAAGTTAAACCTAACTTTTAATCACATTTTTTTAGACTCAAATGATCTAGAAACACCCGTATGTTAGTAATGGGATTTACTTGGACTTAGTACATTGTTGCGGTCCAATTTGATCAAATGTCAAATTTAACTTTAACCACATTCAAAAAGTCAAACCTTTCTCTAACCATATTTTTTTGGACTCAAACGATCTAGAAGCACCCTTACGTTAGTAATGGGCTTTATTTGGACTTAGTAAATTATTGCGGTCCTNATATTAAAATCAGTTTCTCAATGCTTTCTTCATAACATAAGTTGTTGTTATCCATAAATTTCATGCCATGCCTTGCATACAAAGTACATACATAATAGTTCGAAATATGCATTTAAAATGGTTGGGTGCTATTAAGATGAATTGACCACCTACCTCTAGCGGTATAGGAACTGATCCTCCTCACCCAGAGAGTCATCAACACCCAACTCACCAGCGGGAGAAGAGAAACAAGGAAAAACAACTGTTAGGTTTTATAACCTGGAACCCAAATAGAAAAGTAAAACAAGCATAAATCAACCTTCAGAGCCTTAAACTCAGACATCAGAAGTCAGAAAAGTCCACAAAGCTTATTTTAACCTCGTATGTCCCCATCCACTAGGCCTTGTTCTAGATGAAACCCTAATTCCATAAACCCAATATCCTTACGAACATGTGGTTAACTAAAAATAGTCCCATAAGTCTTAGAAATCATCCAAATAAAAGGAATGCTCAACATAATAATGTAAACCCATAGAGTATTATCATTGTCCATTCATCCGTCTTTTATCTTTTCTCCAAATAATAAGGCACATTCATCAAAATCCTCAAAACAGCCCAAAAATCTCATCCTAGACCTAAAGTTCATCATCAACTAGGGTTTTAAATTCCTCTTATGCTTTTCCATCATCCACCTCCATCAATTCAAGATTTAACCAAAACGGTCCCAATTCCATTGTTAAACTCATATTGGAAATGGATTTAACTAAATCCTCAAAGTAATATTTAACTTTGACCAAATTTAAAAAGTCAAACCTTTCTCTAACCATATTTTTTTAGACTCAAACGATCTAGAAACACCCGTATGTTACTAATGGGCTTTATTCAGACTTAGTAAATTATTGCGGTCCAATTTGATCAAAAGTTAAATTTAACTTTGACCCTATTCAAATAGTCAAACTTTGCTTTTAAACACATTTTTTGAGACTCAAAATATCTAGAAACGCACCTATTGGACAGTTATGGGATTTATTTGGACTTAGTACAGTATTGATGTCCAATTTGGCCAAAAGTAAAATTCAACTTTGACCACATTAAAAAATTCAAACCTTTCTTTAACCACATTTTTTTAGACTCAAACGATCTAGAAACACACCTGTATATTAGTAATGGGATTTATTTAAACATAGTACATTGGTGTGGTCTATTTTGATCAAAAGTTAGATTTAACTTTGACCACATTCAAAAAGTCAAACCTTGCTTTTAACCATATTTTTTGAGACTCAAACGATCTAGAAACGCACCTATTGGATAGTTATGGGATTTATTTTGAATTAGTACATTATTGATGTCCAATTTGATGAAAAGTAAAATACAACTTTGACCACATTCAAAAAGTCAAACCTTACTTTAACTACATTTTTTGAGACTCAAACGATCTAGAAACACCCGTACGTTAGTAATGGGCTTTATTTGGACTTAGTACATTGTTGCTGTCTATTTTGATCAAAAGTTAAATTTAACTTTGACCACATTCAAAAAGTTAAACCTAACTTTTAATCACATTTTTTTAGACTCAAATGATCTAGAAACACCCGTATGTTAGTAATGGGATTTACTTGGACTTAGTACATTGTTGCGGTCCAATTTGATCAAATGTCAAATTTAACTTTAACCACATTCAAAAAGTCAAACCTTTCTCTAACCATATTTTTTTGGACTCAAACGATCTAGAAGCACCCTTACGTTAGTAATGGGCTTTATTTGGACTTAGTAAATTATTGCGGTCCTATTTGATCAACAGTTCAATTTAACTTTGACCACATTCAAATAGTTAAACCTTGCTTTTAACCACATTTTTTGAGACTCAAACGATCTAGAAACGCACTTATAGGATAGTTATAGGTCTTATTTGGACTTAGTACATTGTTGCGGTCTAATTTAATCAAAACTAGTATTTAACTTTGACCACATTCAAAAAGTCAAACCTTTCTCTAACCACATTTTTGGAGACTCAAACGATCTAGAAACACTCGTACGTTAGTAATGGGCTTTATTTGGACTTAGTAAATTATTGCGGTCCAATTTAATCAAAAGTTAAATTTAACTTTGACCACATTCAAATAGTCAAAACTTACTTTTAACCACATTTTTTGAGACATAAACGATCTAGAAACGCACTTATAGAATAGTCATATGCTTTATTTGGACTTAGTACATTGTTGCGGTCTAATTTAATCAAAAGTAGTATTTAACTTTGACCACGTTCAAAAAGTGAAACCTTTCTCTAACCACATTTTTTGAGACTCAAACGATCTAGAAACACCCGTACGTTAGTAATGTGCTTTATTTGGACTTAGTAAATTATTGCGGTCCAATTTGATCAAAAGATAAATTTAACTTTGACTACATTCAAATAGTCAAACCTTACTTTTGACCACATTTTTTGAGACTTAAACGATCAAGAAACGCACTTATAAGATAGTTATATACTTTATTTGGACTTAGTACATTGTTGTGGTCTAATTTAACCAAAAGTAATATTTAGCTTTGACCACATTCAAAAAGTCAAACCTTTCTATAACCACATTTTTTTAGACTCAAACGATCTAAAAACACCCGTACATTAGTAACGGGCTTTATTTGGACTTAGTAAATTATTGCGGTCCAATTTGATCAAAAGTTAAATTTAACTTTGACCACATTTTAAAAGTCAAACCTTGCTTTAACCACATTTTTTGAGACTCAAACGATCTAAAAACGCACTTACAGGATAGTTATATGCTTTATTTGGACTTTGTAAATTGTTGTGGTCTAATTTAACTAAAAGTAATATTTAACTATGACTGCATTCAAAAAGTCAAACCTTTCTCTAACCTCATTATTTTGGACTCAAACGATCTAGAAACACCCTTACGTTAGTAATGGGTTTTATTTGGACTTAGTCAATTATTGCGGTCCAATTTGATCAAAAGTTCAATTTAACTTTGACCACATTCAAATAGTCAAACCTTGCCTTTTACCATATTTTTTGAGACTCAAACGATCTAGAAACGCACTTATAGGATAGTTATATGCATTATTTGGACCTAGTACATTGTTGCGGTTTAATTTAACCAAAAGTAATATTTAACTTTGACCATATTCAAAAAGCCAAACCTTTCTTTAACCATATTTATTTAGACTCAAATGATCTAGAAACACCTGTATGTTAGTAATGGGATTTATTTAGACTTAGTACATTATTGCAGTCCAATTTGTTCAAAAGTTAAATTTAACTTTGACCACATTTTAAAAGTCAAAGCTTGCTCTAACCACATTTTTTGGGACTCAAACGATATAAAAACACACCCATATGAAAGTAATGGGCTTTATTTGGACATAGTAAATTACAGCGGTCTAGTTTGATCAAAAGTTAAATTTAACTTTGACCACATTCAAATAGTCAAACCTTTCTCTAACCACATTTTTTTTGACTCAAATGATCTAGAAACACCCGTACGTTAGTAATGGGCTTTATTTGGACTTAGTAAATTATTGCGGTCTAATTTGATCAAAAGTTAAATTTAATTTTGACCACATTCAAATAGTCAAAACTTGCTTTTAACCACTTTTTTTGAGAATCAAATGATCTAGAAAGACACTTATAGGATAGTTATATGCTTTATTTGGACTAAGTACATTGTTGTGGTCCAATTTGACCAAAAGTAACATTTAACTTTGACCATATTCAAAAAGTTAAACATTTCTTTAACCATATTTTTTTAGACTCAAATGATCTAGAAACACCCGTATGTTAGTAATGGGATTTATTTGGACTTAGTACATATTATTGTCCAATTTGATCAAAAGTTAAATTTAACTTTAACCACATTTTAAAAGTCAAAGCTTGTTTTAACCACATTTTTTTTTACTCAAACGATATAAAAGCATACCCGTATGTTAGTAATGGGCTTTATTTGCACTTAGTAAATTATTGCTGTCTAATTTGATCAAAAGTTAAATGCAACTTTGACCACATTCAAATAGTCAAACCTTGCTTTTATCCATATTTTTTGAGACTCGAACGATCTAGAAATGCACTTATAGGATAGTTATATGCATTATTTGGACTTAGTATATTGTTGAGGTCTAACTTATCCAAAAGTAATATTTAACTTTGACCACATTCAAAAATTCAAACCTTTCTCTAACCTCATTTATTTGGACTCAAATGATCTAGAAACACCCTTACGTTAGTAATGGGCTTTATTTGGACTTAGTCAATTATTGCGGTCCAATTTGATCAAAAGTTCAATTGAACTTTGAATACATTCAAATAGTTAAACCTTGCTTTTAACCATATTTTTTGAGACTCAAACTATAACGCCCCGTACCCCAAAACAAGGGACATTACCATCAGTATACAACGAGACTCAAATCCGGCAGAGTCTCCCCTATAAACTGGACCTTTTGTCACCTGATAAACACAGTGCATACAATAATATACACAGCTGAAGCAGAACAAGCTAAGTATGCACAAAAAATTGCCACCTGCAGTATAACTATGGCATTCAATCTTTCACTTAACATGGATATGTTTGTGATATAATATATAATTATGTTTGTTGTTTCCTGTACAAATATATATAGCAAGAGAAAATAAAGTAAAAGTCGCATTCATATAAAAGCAAAAGTAACGTAAAGCTCACAACCGAGCCATAAAACATAAGTCTCAAAGTTAACGAAATAGAGGTAGAAAATCATCCACTGTGACTGAAGAGAGGGAAACCTACATCCACCACAAAATAAGGAATCCCTCGCCAAGTAAACCACGTCACAACGCCACTAAGGATCTTAACTCGATCCTCAAACGTCAACTGAAAAACCACGAGAATAATTGGGTGAGAAACTCAGTAGGTAGATCAACCATCCTAATACCATCACATGCAATGATTAATCCGATAAACAATTCAGAAATATTTATAAAGCAATGCATAACATATAGTTGATTGAACATCAAAGAAAATCCTGCATATACATATACAAACAATAATAGCGTACTTCTGCTAGCATAGCCAAGGAACACGACTGGGTTACCGTAGTCAGAGTTACTTCAAGATCAGATACCAAGTGCGCACAATTTGACGATAGCAGACTAGACAAGGGCCCCTAACTAATCCAGAGAAGGCTCCCCGACAACCTTCCTTCGCGTCTAACACCCATCGGGCAGGCATGCGAACCTCAGCTAAACTAGTTACTCAACACCACCAACAAACATAGTTTACCAAGAAATAATCGTGACTTCCCAGACTTCCCTAGATGCACCTGTCTCCCTGACGTCCCATACCGCCCTGAAGATAAAAACACCTAGCAAAGTCTTAGATGGTGTACCATATCCGAATAAGCATGATTCACCATCTTTATAGAGAGTCCCCAACCTTTCACAAGCTTACCTTAGTGATAATATATAGTAGTATATATATAGGTTGTGTGTCTTTTAAGTTAAAGTTCAAAAACTATTTTGGAAAAACCCCTTTGAAAACCAAAGTCCTTTTTTGTAGAAATTCCCTTTTTGAAAATCTCATTTCTTTTGAAATCTACATACAAGAAGTGTAACTGGTCCTAAGGATGAGGAACCATAGAAAGCCAACTCACCCACCCTCGTAAGAGTAAGGATCCCTGACAAGCCAACTCGCTCACCCATAGGGTGCGGGACCATGGCAAGCCAACTCACCCACCCCCGTAAGGGTGAGGATCTGTAACGCCCCAATCTGAAACTCAAATCTCTAGGAGATTGAATCGTATCTCAAGGCGTTAGGTTTACTATACCAGGTGATTAAACAGTAATAAAACAAACCTAAATAAAGGTTTATGAACCTAAATCAGAGTTAAGCTAATCTAGTTCGTCAGAACTTTAATCACATCTAAAAATGGTTAGGCCCAACGGAAAATTCGCCAGAGTTTCCCCTGTATTTTTAAAGTCTGAAACCTGTCATAAACCTGTATAAGAGATGATTTATCCATAAATAATACTTCTATATCAATACCATTCATCCATATCATCTCATCATATCTAATCAACCATATTCATCCATACAAAATACCTAGTCATCCACTAGGCTGGATCCAAACCATAATTCTAAAACGATCTCTCGCTTGATAAAATAATACATATATAAGATTTGTTAAGTGATACTAAATATACATAAGTGTGCTTGTTTTACATTATATAGTTCAAAAGAATATATACACAAATCAAGGAAAATAACTGCATCATAACTGAATAATAACAACACCTCAAGTATAATAAACCTGAGGTGGATACTCTCCCTATACCTGCCTCCTCAAATTACTTAACATCCAATCATCCACTGTCTCCTCGATTTCCTGAGCAAAAAGCCCAGTGAGAACTTATAATACTAACAGGTAGTCACTAATATGAATTTAAGACAATGCAGGTTTTAAAGAAAACCGAGAAATCATAATACAGTAATGTAAAAGCATTTGGTACCTTTACTACAACATAAACCGATAACCATTCACTTACCCATACAAGTAAATATAAACTAACAACATCTCACATCATAATATTGCGTAGTGTAATCATCTTAGAGTGAAGAGGCTACGACTAGATGTTTCAGCTCCTAGTCAGTGAGCAAAATCGTGTTCCAACTTAACCGATGTGGAACCCCATCGTTAATTCCTGATTTCCGACCGAGCGACTGATTTATCGGTTTTTGTGAGAAGCACGCTGGCTCATGATTTGGGTTCAGGTGGACCCTTGACCATAATTTGCCGATGTAGCCGTTGTCGCGGTGGTCAGCCGTTTGACTTGTGCAGACATCTTAATGATCATTAAAATAATCCAGGAGTTGTCACGCTCCTCAAGTCTTCGCCTAATCTAGGCAGCATATAACCTCGACATTTCTAGAATCATACACGTACCTATCCAAACAAGGCTTTCCAAAAAGAGAAATAGAATAACCTAGATTTCAATAGTTTTCCTATATCATGAGAGTCCCATTCCTGTCATGAGACAGGAAAACATAATGAAAATACGGAACAAACCATTGTTTTTAGGAAAACTTCAATGATTTGCTCGTGTAGGCATTACAAATCCATTTTCAGATTACCAAAAGATATATAGTATAATAGTATAAGTTTTAGTAGTAGAAAATACCTTTTTCCTACAAAAACTAACAACCATGTACATGTTGTGATCTCCCAACTAATATTATTCCGGGGAAAGCCGGTAATATAATCCGGGGAAAGCCGGGTAATCGGGGGAAAGCCCGTAATATAATCCGGGGAAAGCCGGTAATAATCCTAGCCGGGGGAAAGCCCAGCATAACATATATAGTATATATTCCGGGGGAAAGCCCGTACCTAGGGAATCACCAACACATACCCAACAACTGGGAACCTCCATCCCACACATCATCTTAAAACAACTACTTCTCCCAACATATGGAAGGAAGTAAAATATATATATAAATATTATAAGAACCCCAAAATCCATTTGGTTTTGGAAATATACCCATCCCTAAAGCTCGATAACGATTAAATCTCGATTCTTTTGGAAATATAGTTTATTTAACTATAAATAAGAAAAGAATCATCCATATACTTATATATGTATATAACTCATTCATATATATAATTATTAGAATCTAGTTATTTTAAAAATAACTATTACTGTTTTACATCACTATGTAAAACTATACTTTTGGAAAATCATTTTCACATCAATAGGACATCACAAATAAATCATGCATGCTTTACAAAATAATTAAATTTGATTTATTAATCTAAACCCTATCAAAAGCATTGAAAGCAGTTTAATGGCTACAAGAAAGTATTTATAAGTTCCTACCTCAATTCCTGCGAGGCTAGCTCTTTACTGCGTTGTTCGCCTCTAATTATTGGTCTTAGTACAAACTCCCAACTGTAAATAACATATTCAATTCACTTTCAGAATTCTATACTATTCACTTTAATCTTATACAAATAATTTGGTAGTCTAAAAACCTAAATAGTCTCTACAAGGTCCAAATACCTTTAATCATTCTCTTTAAACACCTACAAACCCTTAATCCGTGAAAATACCTTATCAAATCAAATAAGGGCTTTAGGATTCCAAACCTAAATTACTCCAAATATCCTCTACTCAAAACTCTTTAATTTGTATCAAACACCTTATAACATAAGGGTATTCGAAATCCATTTTAATAAAATCTACTCTTAAAATCTCAATATTGATGAACTCGAAAATAAGGGGTTTTCAGAATTCATTAATTTCTAGCAAAAGGGATGGACCTAATTTCTTCAAAATCACAACCCAAATAATCTGAATTATAATGACTTTAAACTAATGTAATAAACTACATAACTACTTAGTTGTACAACTCTTGTTGAATCTATCTCTAAGAAATCAACTATTCTATTATCTATAACCTAGAACACCTAATTAGTAATCTATCAAAATAAGGAGAATTTTACTAATTCAAATTTACTCAAATCAATTTCAGCAAAAAGAATAATAAATTGACGGTTTTAGAATTCTATTCAATTAAGTAAAATTAGCATGAACCCTAATTCCTCAAATTCGGTAAATTGAATATCTAAAAATTAATTTTCAACTAAATTAATTAACAACAATTAGCTCTGAAAATAAAAACTCTAACTTGGACTATTTCTAAGAAAATCATTAATTTCCTCTTTAGACCCTATTCAACTTAGAATCAGTAATCTAACTCAAACCCACTCCAACAAATTCAGTAAAAGGAATAATAAATTGAGGGTTTGGGATTGTCAATTTTACCTCCAAGTCACCAATATTTGGCTAGGATGAAGGATGGTCTTCATCTTCATCTTCATCTTCTTCCACTTTCTCTCTCTTTCTTCTTCTCCTTCTTCCTTCTTCTTTCTTCTTCTTCTTCTTCTTCTTCTTCTTCTTCTCTCTCTCTCTCTCTCTCTCTCTCTCTCTCTCTTCCTTTCTTTCTTTCTCCCTTCCTTTCTTCTCTCTCTATCTCTACTATTATTTTCTAAGTTCATATGGTGGATTAAAAAAGGAAAATCTAACTAAAAAAAAAGGATAACTACCTAGGTTATGTTATAGTATAAGCACATATAACATATTATGTGTATATAATGGAAAAATTTATACAGTTACTCTTAAATACATCACCCATACATATATATAGTATATATATACAATTAAATAAAGTTTAATTGGTCAAAACCAAGGTCAAAATCGCGGGTACCTTTGGTACTAGTCAAAATCGTGTTCCGGGCCTTGATTTGGAATCATTTAGTGCCCGATTTTCGCGTGTGAGCAGTCAAAATTCAATAACTTTTTGAGATCTATCCATTCGTACGGTTCGATTATTCAAATTACACTCCGATCAAAAAATCATTTATTTAATTTCAAGTTTAATTATTTTAATAATTAATTGGTTTCATAGTCAAAGCATTGGATTAGACTCTAATTGACTCGGATTGACATTGTCTAGTCAACTAAATTATTTTGGGTCGTTACAGGATCCCTGGCAGGCCAACCTTCGCACCTAAGTCTGTGGGACCTAGCAAACCAACTCACCCACCCCCGTAACGGTGAGGAACCCTGACAGCCAACACATACAGATCCTCGGGCAGGAATCCGAGTGGAAGTAACACAGGCACCAGTCCACCTAAGGCATACACGGTTCTCCGTGTCTTCGTGAACCCTATCAAGCCCGGTAGTGAGACGCCACTGCCATCTTTAGGCGGTCACGGAAAGAAATTCCTTTTGTCATATTTTCAAAGCTGGGTTTCACATCGAGAAAACACTCGATAAAACAGATTCTCGTCTCTTCCAAAGGTTTCAACATATCGAACACAACTTCCTCTACATATGTAAAACATGGTTTTCCAAACATAACCATCATATCATTGACATAAATCATGATAGTAAGATTGAAGTCACAGTAGTTCACAATCCATGACAAACATTTCATAAAACATGATATATGATCAAGCATGCATTGTTTCCATATTAAAATCAGTTTCTTAATGCTTTCTCCATATCATAAGTTCGTTGTTATTCATAAATCACATGCCATGCCGTGTATACGAGGAAAATACATACATATTAGTTTGAAACATGCATTAAAATGGTTGGGTGCTATTAAGATGAAGTGACCACCTACCTCTAGCGGTACAGAAACTGATCCTCCTTACCCAGAGAGTCAGCAACACCCAGCTCACCAGCTGGAGAAGAAAAACAAGGGAGACGAAAGTAAGGTTCTAGTACTTAGAACCAACAAGTCGAATAAATAGAAGAGGAACAATAAAAATTTAAAATCAAGAAACACCAACGACTTAGAGTACTACTCTAAACCTCACAAGTTAGTAGGATTAGTACTACTCCTACTTCAA
>MVGT01001796.1:27200-38100 GCA_002174775.1 Macleaya cordata
CGGATTTGGCGGGTTGACCCGTTTTTTCAACGGATACAAAAGTGCCAACCCTAACCCTATCCGTTTAACTTGCGGATAGGGTTCGGATAGGGTCAGGCGGGCCGGATTAGGGTAGGGTTGGCGGGTCGCGGGTCATTTTGCCAGCTCTAGATCCACATAAACTATAAATAACTTGGATTGGGCTTTTTCGGGCCTTGTGTTGGTCTGCCTTGAACCTAGCCCGGTCCTAACAAAAGCTCAATATCGGGCTGGGAATGGATGAGCTCAATCAAAGATGTTTTTTCAGGGAAATTATTAGTCCTTTGATGGGAGGACCCTAGTACCCTACAACCTCATTGTCTACAGCTTCCGATCAGGGCAAGCAATGTCCCTTTAAGGATCCCACCTCATCCATCATGCTCATGAATATACAAATGGACTATTATATTTTATTTGGTGGCCAACTTCCAAAGAATATTCTGAACAGAAAGAAATATGGACCAGCATGTTTCATTGATTTACTAGAACATTTTTATAACATGTATAAAAATAATAAAATTGAGTGCTCATGGCTTTGCTGGCTAACCCCCATCAATTCAATTCAATACAATAATTTTTTAGGGCAGGAGGAAGTGCAGGATAAACTTTTAGATGGGGAATATCTCTTTTTATTTTAAAGGGTCAACGGGGTACATTTGTACAGAGGAGAGATAGAAAAGGCAGTTTGATATCTTACTCAATATTGATATTGAGATGGCTTCGAATATAATTGTAGGACACAAAAAGATGTGGTTCCATGATAAAGTTGAATCATGATCAGATACCTGTACGTTTCTGATTTTAATATTGGGATATTGAATACTAATCTCTTTACTGCTTCCTCCAGGGGTCGATTTTAAGTTCTAACTTCTAACCTGGTTCTATGCAGTGGATTGATTCTAATCCCGACTCGTTTTAACCGTACCTTAATTTGATCTATTGCTAAACAAGTTAGGGTTGAATATTTTTTATTGATGATTTGTTAACATTGCTAGGGTTCTACCTCGTTTTCTTGTTTTCATATAACCAAAAAGGGTAATACTACAGATACCTCAGATTTGCATACAAAATCATACCCGAGGTCTAATATGGGTCTAATTTGATCTAATGTTGGTCTAATTTTAGTCTAATTTGAATAAAATAATCAGATGTATTAGCAAAGGTGCAAATCTAAGGTGCTTGTAGTATTTAAAAAAAAAATTCAAACTAGTTAGGATTAAAGTCTTATGAACTAATCAAAATTAGATTTTAGTATTGACCTGCCAACTCGAAAACCCACTAAGTTCGATCATAACCCTGATTGGTTGCCAGCTCTATTAGAGGGTCTAATATTGATTCAGTCTCCAGTGACTCTTAACCATGTAGCCTACTAAAAATCAATATAAGTGTCAATAATGGAAACCCACTAGAGAGTCATTGACTGATTCATAAGCTAAAATTAACCAATAGGAAGCGCGGTCCAAATCTGTAATTAAAATTGAGCCACGTGTTTTGCACGTCAGCAATGAATTTCATTGTCACTTTAAATTGAGGAGTTGGAATGAAAAGAAAATATGAAAAAAAAAAATAAATAATGAAAATGGAAACGTGTGTTGGTAGATGATTACAATTAATCCATTTCTACTTGTACTAATCTATTAAGCAACCATAATGAAGAGGTAACCGTAAAAGAATTTATATTTTTGTGATGGCAAAAGAGTTTTATTTTTTATATTTTTTTTATTTTTTCGAAAATTAGGTAAACTCTAATTAATTTCTTAATAATAAAAACTCACATACAAGATGGAAAAAAAATACATGAAGAAATACAGGGAAAATAAGTAGATCACAAGGAAATATCCGAAAAAATTCGGAGAAGAAGGTTAACGGAACAAAGTCCAACCAAGTTGATAGATTTGCTTCCAAATGAAGAGATTCTCCCAAAAAGATAAAGGGGAGATGATGAGCCCAACACCTTGTGTACCAAATACGAAAGAAACAACTCGATCTATCGAGAAAAAGTCTGGTAGATGTCGATCCGGTTCGGTAAAACACTAGATATGAGCATAATCGGAGCAGATCTGGACAGATCTGAAGCACACGCACACACAAAGAAGGATTATTAGTAAAAAATCGCCATAAAGGCGAGCAAAAGACACCATAAAGGCGTAAACAAGTTGCCAATAAGGCGAAGGAAGCACGAATGAAGTAAAAAGGGTTGGATTTCCTTCGCCGGAGAGCTCCGGTGAAGGGAACCTTGTGTCTCTGCTGCTGCGGCGCTTTCTTCTCTCTCTCTCTCTCTCTCTTTGTTGCTATGGCGTTTTATAAACACTACAGTTCATTTCTAAAAACAAAATTTCAAGTAATTTCAATTGGCAGCCATCATTAATAACGACTACTTAACTAGTTAGCATTTAATATTATTAAGTAGTGCTACCCATACTGCGCCGTGGGGAGAAAATCTTGCACTACAATTGCAGATGGGATGAAGAAGAAGTATATAATGATCTATAAGGTAAGAAGAACATTTTCATCAAATATAAACTATTGAATCAAATCTTCTCTATGGCTGTGCTTGGTATGCAGGAAAAATTCACATATGTAATTATTCTCGGTCAGATTGATAAATCAGCTGCTTGGTATGGTATTCTTCTGCTAGTTAGGATACCTACGGTACTGTTTGTCCATGCAAACTACTACTATCACAACTGTAGTAATTTGCATTTTGTAAATTTTTCAAGCATACTAAGCAGAGCCTATATAAACCCTACGACCCAAAATCATGAAGGGGACAAGGAAGGACAAAAATCTGAACTAGTTGATTTAGGTGTTCTGGACCAACCAAATAAGGAGGTGAGAAATACACCGCCTGATAACAAAAGGAGAGAATGAAAAGACTAGTGAACTAGCTAAAGGTGGTATTCAGACGCACTCCAAAGGATGAGACAAGCATTGATCAAGTTGTCTCTATCACTGCCCTAAAGGTGAAGCGAAGATATTTAATCAATGTGAACAATACGAAGTCATTTAGTTGTCAAATAAGAAAACGGCTTGCCTATCTGAAATAAAAACAACCTAAAATTATGTACAACACCGCAGGTTTTAAATTGCAGATATGTCATTAAAAAAGACTGTCTCAGGTTTATAACTACAGCAAAAGATAGTGAGTACATATAGACAGACTCAATTGCATCAAAGTTTGTATAGTTTCACAATCTACAAAACCTTAGCTGATATGTTTCTAGGTAAATATATCATAATTTCTTTTAGACAAGAATCATGAGAAACTGGAACATAAATCAAGTAAAAAGTAGGATTTAGGAATTCGAAAAGCTTGGACAAAATGTTACACAATTGCAGCATAACCAACATCCACGAGAATGAAGAGAAGTTTTTCTATTGAACATTTATTTACAGTTACAAAAACTTGAACATAAGGAACAAATGAAATGATACAATCTCTTGAAAACAAAAAGAAATGAAACAACTACAACTTCCAAAAATAAAGGATGAAGTTGTTTGAAATAATCAGAGGAACATACAGTATTCTCAAGCTCGAAATGTTAGAGAACTCTGGCGGAAGATACCCAGTAAAGTTGTTATTATCCAAAAGCCTGCAAAACATTAATATCGGTAAGAACAAGAAAAAGTATGAGCAGAGCTGAACCTACAAACCCTCAGTATACTTTACTGGAGCAAATGTTAACTTACAAGTGAAGAATGTTGGGTAATTTGGAAAGTTCAGATGGAATTTGCCCACTAAATGAATTATTGTTCAAGTGACTGCAAATTTGTACATGCACATAGAAAACACAGACAAGATGGTTAGGAATTGCCAACTTAAAGCAACAATGTGTTTGAAAAGACACGCACAGATGTCTAACGCTCGTTAAATTTGCGAATGATATTGGTATTGGTCCTGATAATTGGTTCTCGTCTACTTGGAGCCTTTTTAATTTAGTAAGAAGACCAATCTCATCTGGTAATGAACCTGAGAATTGGTTCCCATTCAAGAGCCTGCGTAAACAGAATACAAATGGATTGTCAGAATCTAAATAGAATTTCAAGCGCCCATGATAAAGTGAAACAATAATTTTTCAAGAATTCAGTAATAAATGTTGCACATGAAGAACATCCTCAAATACAAATTTCTCAAAAAATATCATCAATGTTAAAATTTACTGTTCTCGTGGAGCCTATTGGTCCCACATATGATTGGCATATTCTGTCTAGATTCGTTTCCTATTTCTAATGTTTCTACATTTGTTAGAAGATCCTTATTGGACTTTATTTGTTTCTATTTTTAATAGATTGTACTTACGGAGATTTGTGTGGATCCTTATGGACCCCACCACATACTAGATCTATATATAAATGGGACAGCTTTTTATCAGAGCATCTAATCTGCTCTACTATCCAATTTTCTCTTTTCCTCTATTCGATTAAAGATCGTGGTATAGTTTGTAGTCTGCAATCGTGCAGACTCATTTAGTATGAATGTAACAGATCTGCTACAGAGATTCTAAGGGATAAGGCCCCCTTACTTTCCCCCCTGGCGGTGTGTGGGCCACACTTCAGAAAGGCTCTTCAAGACCTTCACTTGTGTGATCCCTCTGCCCGCTCACGCTCCTTACCAACAACCAGGCGCTTCGCACGAATATTTTAAGTACGTTTATTTTTAAGTGATTCATATATTTCTTTTTCCGTGCAGGTCTAATAAGTTCCATTGCTAGAGGAAGCAACCTAAAAGTTCCACATGGAGAAAGAACCTCAAGGATGCTTCCCCTTACCAAGAGGGTACTTTGAACCATGTGAACCTGTCCAGCTAAGCATGCTGACTATATCGATACATCTTACCATGTTTCCTTGCATCAGAGTATCACTAGTTTTGTTTTCATTTCTACAAGTTCCTTGTATTCATTAGGAGACTAGTATGAATGTGGTGCCGGTAACACCTCAGTCTACCTTTCTAAACAACCAATGCAAAAAAAACAAATTTGCAAAAACTGTTGATAGACCAGAATCGTAGATAACTGACAAAACTATAGATTCATCTTAGCATCAATAACTAAAATTAAATCAGCTTAAAGGGAAAAACGAAATAGAAAAAACAGAAAATCTAATCAGCAAGTAGTCGTCAAAATAGTAATTACTAATTCGTATTACGATGGCTCAAAACAAGAATTATAACCACCGGTGACAGATATATCAGCAGATATAGGAACACATGAGTTTGTCTATATTACTTTTCTTGAACGATAATTGGTAGCATTATATAGGAATACTTTATGAGTCTAGTATAATATAAGCTCAACTTACAGGAGTTCCAAAGATGCAATATTTCCAATCTCCGTCGGTATACTGCCGGTTATGTTGTTCCACATTAAATCCCTTTCAGAAGAAGACCCAAGCATAAAAAGAGGAATTAGCATAATATACGATCAAAATTAAATGCTCAACAAGAAAAAGGTAACAAGGATCTTTCTTTCACATTGAAAGGATATTAATATGCCTAACATTATGCATTGCTTTTCTTGAAGTATTTATAAATTTGATACTCACAATACTACCAAACGAGATAGTTGGCCAAGCTCAGGTGATAAACTTCCAGATAGATTCATATTTAACATCTGCCTACGCCGAAAAAAAAGGAGGGGAGATTATGACATCATTATAAATTTTTTGATACAACAAGAAGTAAGAAACAAAAAAGTATAACTGTATCAGAGAAATATCAATGATCTCATTAGTGAAGTATCACAATACGAAGTAGACACTTACATAAAACAAATATATCACAATAATATTGCATTAATGCAAACATATGGTTTATTTCCTTTGGTATTGCAAGGAGTTAGAAGGCAATCCAGAGACATTAGAACAATCAACAATGTAAAAGATCTCAGAAACCCTATTTAATTGACGTCAACTCATCATGAGTTGATTCTAAAGTCATCAGAATGGAAACAGAGCCCTTTAGAAAAAGAATTACATTTTAAGAAGTCAAAACTTGGAAATGTATCCTCAGGATTTGTTAACTGGTAATATTATCCATAAAAAAGTTTAGAAGTTTTGGCACAAATACTATCTTTATCACTTCATGTATTGCTATTAAAGGTTGCTAGAG
Organism: Macleaya cordata; assembly: GCA_002174775.1. Lineage (NCBI taxonomy): Eukaryota > Viridiplantae > Streptophyta > Magnoliopsida > Ranunculales > Papaveraceae > Macleaya > Macleaya cordata. The sequence continues at coordinate 33,325 of MVGT01001796.1, forward strand.
TCAAGAATGGGAACCAAATCAAGTACATACATAACTCTGGTTAGCTAGAAAACTACATTGAGAAAAGGCATCCAAGGAAAACTTGATCAGGTAACCTATATAGAAGAAGACTTTCACTATACCCTGATAAAGCAACAAAGAACAGGCATCTAACTGTATCCTCTGCAATAAAAAAACATTTCCCCAAATCTTATACCCCTGAATTCTTTATCTAATTTTAATAAGTATTGTGACACATTAATCTTTAAGATCCCCTTATGCTGTCTCTTATTGTCCTTCACAAATACTGTTGTTCCTTTCCCTCCACAGACCACCGGATGGGAAACAGGATCCATGTCCATAATTCACAATGTCCATCCCGTCAATGTAGAAAAAACAAAAAGTTCCCATTATCCACCTCATTATGAGTTATTAAGCCAAGACAACCCACACCAATCAGAATAAGCAGTGGACTTGAAGATGATCAACTGTGTGTGTATGCATACATAACATGCACCGGGTTAGACACAGCCCACTATCTGCCAAAGTGATCAAGACTGAGGATCTCGTTTGAGCAGGCTGTACAAAACAAAACAGAGATAGAGGGTGTTGGGAAAACTAGTTCTGTCTTTCCTAATCCTCCATGCCAAAATATGAGAGCTTTCAATTACAGCTGTTTATTTTCACATGGTGCTTGTTGGCACAACTATGACGCTCTTCCTTGCTTGAATCCTTTAAAAAAAACAAAATTTGCCTAGTTTATAATTCCTCGAGTTGGTTCATGTTATCTTGGACTCAGAATTCTTCGTATTGGGGAGGGTCCACCTAACTTCTGAAATAACAAACAGATTTTAGTCACATTAGAAGTTTGGCAAATACTACTATGTCCTATCAACATTGTAATGCAAGCTAAGGCTAGAACTAGAATATCTTTTCTCTTTAGGAACATACATCAACTAACTTTATTCACGCAGTTCAATTGACCACAAAAAATGCAACAACATCAATTTCTACTTTCTTTCTCCAAGGTCAAAATCTGCAGAACAATTTAGAAAAAACTCATTCTCTCAGCACTAGCTCAGAGGACCACTTTCTTACCATAATAGACAGTCTAAACAAGATCTAATCAGACATATCTCAGATTCTCAATAAAAAATAAATAAATGAATAAAAGGTAAAAACTGTTTAAAAACATACAATTGCTGTACATGCATGTATCCATCAGGCCATATTCCGTCAAAGCACAAGACTCCTCTCCAATTCAATTTCGGCATACATGGATCCCCCTTCTTCCAGCTGTTAAGTTGTTTCGTAGGATCATTTAATTTGCCCATGATATCTCGCAATGCTTTTACTGCAAAATAATAAAATTGATCATTTGAATCTCAAAACCTTCACATGAAGAATTTTTTTCGATTGACATGTTGACTGTTTTATAACTACAGATTCTACCATGAATTGGAAATAAGCTGCTCAAATACTAACCTAATCTACAAAAACCTATAACTGTAATCGCAAAAATGCAATCCACTAATAAAACTCATACAATAGATCAGCTCAAGTCGGAGTACTTCCCTAACAAGCAAGAAAGGTTGACCACATATACCTGATGCCAATCCTAGTTCGTACATGAAAGAAATCAAGCGACTGGTAAAGTTTAGCCAAGTCTAGATATACCTCAAAGCTTGCTTCCTAATAATTGTCATTATCAAAGTTCCCTTAATTCAACAAGAATATCTTTGCTCCCTTAATTATCATGCGTGCCCAAAAGAACACAAAAAATAACTCAAAGCATCATGTCACTAAAGAAGCTTTTTAGTTAATCCATTGTTATTAAACTTTTCATTGATAGTTGTATTATTAACTTGACATGTACGATAGACCCTCCATTATGATTAACGGGACCTCAATCGAGACTTTTAAAAGCACGAAGGGTTAAGGCAAGGTGACCATCTCTCCCCTATTTTGTTCATCAATCTCAAAGGCCCGAAGTCGATTAGGGAGTTGAGTGTTTAAGGCGGGTTTCCTTGAGGGATTTAAGATAGGTCACTGGTGCATTTCACCACACATCCTCCCAATCTCTTCCAGATGTTGGTGATCCCGCTCCAAGCACTAACTTTGTAGGTCGACCTCGGAATTTGTGGTCCTTGTGGATCCCATCCAGCTCTTGAGGAACCAAACTTAGCCTAAAAGACCATTCTCCTCAAATTCGATCTTTCTAGCCCAAACTTCCACAACAATTTTCGAAACAACGCTTCATTCATAATTATTATCTTCCAAATCCTCAAACCCCTGGCGTCTCTTGCCTTGCGTACCTCCTCCAAATTCACATTGTGCAACTTTCTTTTCTCATTCAAGTACCCCCACCTGAACTCTCTAATTATCCTCTCCACATAATTAACCACCGTGATGTAAACTAACACCAATTTATCAACACAAGTTAAACACAACCTAACTTAAGTTTCATTACTCTTCCAAATCTGCCATCTAACATAACATAGCTCTTATTTAAAGAGCAAACACAAAATAAACTAAAAACAACTTAATCATATCCTAAATTTAATATGCAAAAGCAAAGTCAAAAGGAAATCTTAAAGCAAATTCAAAAGATAATGGTGGAGACCTAATGTCTCCTATTATGTTTCCACTACCACACCTTTTATCATCATTACACATCCATTATTAACCCACCATCACCATACCATCAATACCCATCATCCTCCCCTTCTTTGAAAAAGTTTGTCCTCAAACTTTAGAGGGGTGGTAAGTCTGTTTCAGCTGCTAAAACGATGGTATCCATGTGCTGTGGAGGATTATTTTTTGGGGGAATATGTTCGGTTTCAACAGCAAGAACTTGATTGTTTCCTCCATCATCATCATTGTGAGCAAACAACCCAACACAGGTCTTGCGTTTAGGGCACTCATATGCTCGATGACCTGGGTGGCTGCATTAAAAACATTTAAAAGTTGATTGAACTGATCCAACCTTAGAAGTTGGTGCAGATGATGTGGATTGAAACTTGAGACGCTCTTCAGCATTTGTGGCGTAACGGATGGCATCTGTGATGTTCATGTTGGTAAAACCCAACTGAGAATGTAACGCCCAATTCTTTGGCGTTCTGAATCCCTAACGTTTGCCCGAGTACATAAAAGGAGGAATTCATCTGTATACTCTTCAACTGAATCAGATTTCTGTCGGTGCTGTTGTAAACGGATAAAAATTTCTGTTTCATAATCAGGAGGCATAAATTGCTTTTTGAACTCACTTTGCATCTTCCACCACTCGATAATGAGTGCATACCCCATTTGTGCACGTCTCTGTTGAACAGCATCCCACCAGTTGAGGGCAAGTCCAGTTAGTTTAGTCTCCACTAACATAACTTGTTGTGGACCGCCATAGTTTTTGTATCGAAAAATTTTATCAACTTTATTGAGCCAATCAATAAAACTATCAGCAGATCCAGTTCCATCAAACTCTGGAACATCTAACTCAACTTCATGGGTACGAACAGTATCAAAATGATGTAACAGATTGATTAGTTCATTGTTACCCTGGCGTACATGGAGTGGAATCTGGTGGGGACGATGACCTAGAGGCAGAGGAGAGCCGTCGGATAAAGCATAACCTTCAGGGGAGGCAGCTCTTTGTTGAGGAGGATAATCATGAGGTGGCGATGGGGGAGGGCTGGGAACGAATCGAGGCTGATCGTGGTTCCTTCCTCGACCTCTATGATGTCGACGACGATGATTATTATGCTGATATGGAACAATGGCTTGTTCAGCCCTTGGGGGTGGCGCCGGTTCCCTTTGTAGCGCCGGTGGGACCCATTGACGCACTTCTGCTAGGCGCTGCCGCTGCTGATCAACCTCTCTAATACTCACCTGCGACTGATTGTCGAAAGCCGAATTATTAAAAACCACGTCCTGATGACACACCGATACCGTGGATGAAGTGACAGATGTAGGGGTTCCATCCAGCTGGGCAAATGGATTAATATCTATGGCTTGACGTCGTGGGGGTTCGACAATAGGCGGAGGAGGGTTCTGGCCAGCAGGTTGGTTTGGTTGGGGTTCGGCCTGAGCGGGAGGTATTGCGATTGGCGGAACTTCGACGAGCTGAGGCGGCGCTGGAACTGCTGCTATTAGTGGCTGGTTGGGAGCAAGACCACGTAGGGCTGCTAGAACTTCAGTCATTTGTCCTTGAAGTTGAGCAAAGGGTGCTTCCCAAGCAGCTGGTTGTCCTCTTTATCGGCGAGCCATGTTGATTGTCTTCTTCCCTGGATTAGGCTCTGATACCAAATTATTAGCCTTGTCAAATGTCTTCTTCCCTAGATTAGGCTCTGATACCAAACGCAAGAACCATGTTGGGTTGTTTGCTCACAATGAAGATGATGAAGGAAACAATCAAGTTCTTGCTGTTGAAACCGAACATATTCCCCCCAAAAGACAATCCTCCACAGCACATGGATACCATCGTTTTAGTAGCTGAAACAGACTTACCACCCCTCTAAAGTTTGAGGACAAGCTTTTTCAAAGAAGGGGAGGATGAGGGGTATTGATGGTATGGTGATGGTGGGTTAATAATGGATGTGTAATGATGATCTATGTTGTTTTCTGCGAGAAGGCGAGGCGAGGCGAGGGCGCCTAGGTGTCGCCCGGGAAGATGAAGAACACCAGAAAAAGAAGGAGAAGCAGGAAGAAGAAGAGGAGGAGGAGGAGGAGGAGGAGGTGCTTACCTAACTCCGGCCAGCCTGCTGTGTGCTGCGATGAGAGCAAGAAGATGAAGCAGCAGCAGCA
>MVGT01001791.1:4050-36730 GCA_002174775.1 Macleaya cordata
TATATGGAGTGAAATGGTTTGCTTCGAAGAGGGAGTCTTTTATTTTTACTTGCAATTCTACTTGGTAGTTACTTCTTTTCTACGCTGATTATTTTTTTTAAACAAAATTCTTTTGAATTGTTCAGGGGTCTCTAATAACAAAAAATCAGCCTTTCAGATTCAGCTCATACTTCGATGGGGAAGACTGTCTTCAAATTTCTCTTTAAATTTATTTATTTAGTGGTTTATTTTTGGTTAAATTTGCATCCGTTACATTGAAGTTGAATTACGGGATTGAATTTTTTCCCCTCAAGTGGATTGGTGAGTCGTTCCATGCCTCATTCCGGTTTTTAGAAATTGGCTCTTTTGTTGCTTCTTATTTCTTTTGTTGCTTCTTATTTCTTTAACCTTTAAAGATTAATCCATGATTTGGATTTTGTATGGACATTGGAGGGTTGATTGTTTTTCTGGAAGTTCGTAGATTGGATGAAATAATGCAACTTCCTATTGGCTTTGAGCTTGTCATGATCTATGGTTTGGTTTGGTTTTGAGCATTTTTATCTCCTTGTATTGGTCTAGTTTTTGGGCTCTCTTTTACACTTGATTAAATCCATATTCAGATATTATATACAAGCCTTTGAACGTTAGGAGACCATTTTGGACTACTTCAATCGGATTAAAGCTGCTTTTATTTGATATAGAAGGGATATTCATGTTCTTTTGTTCTTGTTTTGACTATATAGATTTTGATGTTTGAAACTGATACCNTGCTCGCATATTTCAGCTGAACTTTTAAATCTTGTTCCTAAGTATTTGTGGGGATTTACTTAACGTTAATTGTTGGTTTTTCAGGAGGAGTAAGGTTATTTCTGTATGGAGTGAAATGGTTTTTTTCGAAGAGTGGGTCTTAGATTTTTACTTACAATTCTACTTGGTATTTACTTCTTTTTCTAGGATGATTATTTTTTAAAACAAAATTCTTTTACATTTTTCAGGGATATCTAATAACAAAAAATTAGCATTTCAGATTCAGCTCATACTTCGATGGGGAAGACTGTCTTTCAAATTTCTCTTTAAATTTATTTATTTTTGCTTAAATTTGCATCCATTAGATTGAAGTTGAGTTACGGGATTATATTTTTTCCCCTGAGTGAGTCGTCTCATGCCTCATTCCGGTTTTTCTAAAAGTTCGTAGATTGCATGAAATAATGCAACTTCCGATTGGTGGTTTGAGCTTGTCATGATCTATGGTTTGGTTTAGTTTTGAGCATTTTTATCTCCTTGTATTGGTCTAGTTTTTGGGCTCTCGTTCACGTTTGATTAAATCCGTANCCGATACCGATCTTATGATTTAATTGCTGTTTAGGGATTGGATGCATTAGGTGGAGAGAGTATGAGCTGATCTTTGTAACGAAGAATAAGTTCCCACCTTAGTTCCTTTGAATTCTTGGTTTTTTTATAGCTATACTACACTAGTTCCAAGTGAGGTTGAATTTTAAATGGTTGAACTATAAACTTACAAATTGTTCTTCTTTTTTGGCTTGTTTTTCGTTAAGAGTTGTAGAGGCTTACTTCATCTTAATTAATGGTTTTGCAGGAAGTTTGGGATTTATTCTATTAAGTAAGATAGTTTCCTGGGAATGGAGACTTGTATTCTAACTCGCTGCTACTGCCTAATTGCAATTATTGTTTGTTAGTGGGATTGTGTATACGATGTCTTAAATTTGATATCTTTTTCCTTATATCAGGAAGTGCATACATTCGTTGGAAGGCCCATGAACCAACGTTTAGTACGTGAAATAAGTTCATTGCTCTTATTCTTTTGGTTACTAGTTTCTTAGTATTCGTTTATGTTATTTGGTGTTATTGTATTTGGGTTTTGGTTAGTTTATGTCGGTTGCTTTGGTTTTACAGGTTGATTAAGCCTTGGCTTTTCACGATTCCCAGGTAGACTGTGTTAAGTGTTTTATGTTGATATATTTGCTCGCATATTTCAGCTGAAATTTTGCATCTTGTTCCTAAGTATTTGTGGGGATTTACATAACCTTAATTGTTGGTTATTTCAGGAGGAGTAAGAGTTATTTCTGTATGGAGTGAAATGGTTTTCTTCGAAGAGGGAGTTTTTATTTTTAGTTGCAATTCTACTTGGTGTTTTCTTCTTTTCTACGATGATTATTTTTTTTAAACAAAATTCTTTTGGATTGTTTAGGGATCGCAAATAACAAAAAATTAGCCTTTCAGATTCAGCTCATACTTCGATTGGGAAGACTGTCTTTCAAATTTCTCTTTAAATTTATTTACCTAATGGTTTATTTTTGCTGAAATTTGCATCTGTTAGATTGAAGTTGAGTTACGGGATTGAATTTTTTCCACTCAGGTTGAATGGTGAGTCGTTCTATGCCTCATTCCGGTTTTTAGAAATTGGTTCTTTCGATTTGTAATCCATATTTATGTTATTTTTTTTTGCTATTATTTCTTTTCTTGCTTCTTATTTCTTTAACCTTTAAAGATTAATCCATGTTTTGGATTTTGTATGGACATTGTAGGGTAGATACTTTTTCTGTAAGTTCGTAGATTGGGTGAAATAATGCAACTTGCTATTGTTAATTTGAGCTTTTAATGATCTATGGTTTGGTTTGGTTTTGAGCATTTTTATCTCCTTGTATTGGTCTAGTTTTTGGGCTCTCGTTCACGTTTGATTAAATCCATATTCAGATATTATATAAAAGACTTCAGACGTTAGGAGACCATTATGGACTACTTCAATCGTATTAAAGGTGCTTTTATTTGATAAAGAAGGGAGATTAATATTCTTTTGTTCTTTTTTTCACTATATAGATTTTGATGTTTTAAACCGATACCGATCTTATGATTTAATTGCTGTTTATAGATTGGATGCATTCGGTAGAGAGAGTATGAACTGATCTTTGTTACGAAGAATAAGTTCCCTCCTTAGTTCCTTCGATTTCTTGGTTTCTTTATAGCCATACTACACTAGTTTCAAGTGAGGTTAAATTTGAAATGGTTCAACTATAAACTTACAAATCACATCTATGGTCTTCTTTTTTGGCTTATTTTTTGTTAAGAGTTGTAGAGGCTTACTTCATCTTAATTAATGGTTTTGCAGGAAGTTTGGAATTTACTCGATGAAGTGAGATGGTTTCCTGGGAAGAGAGACTTGTATTCTTATTCGCAGCTACTGCCTAATTGCAATTATTGTTTGTTCGTCGGATTGTGTATACGATGTCTTAAATTTGATATCTTTTTCCTTATATCAGGACGTGCATACATTCGTTGGAAGGCCCATGAACCAATGTCTAGTACGTTAAATAAGTTCCTTGCTCTTATTCTTTTGGTTACTTGTTTCCTTGTATTCGTTTATGTTATTTGGTGTTATTGTATTTGGGTTTTAGTCAGTTTATGTCGGTTGCTTTGGCTTTTATAGGTTGATGAAGCCTTGGCTTTTCACGATTCTCAGGTAGACTGTGTTTAGTGTTTGATGTTGATATATTTGCTCACATATTTCAGCTGAACTTTTGCATCTTGTTCCTAAGTATTTGTGGGAATTTACATAACCTTATATGTTGGTTTTTCAGGAGGAGTAAGGGTTATTTCTGTATTGTGAAATAGTTTTTTTTCGAAAAGTGAGTCTTATATTTTTACTTGCAATTCTACTTAGTGTTTTCTTCTTTTTCTAAGATGATTATTTTTTTAAACAAAATTCTTTTACATTGTTTAGGGATTTCTAGTAAGAAAAAATCAGCCTTTCAGATTCAGCTCATAATTCGATGGGGAAGACTCTCTTTCAAATTTCTTTTTAAATTTATTTATTTAGTAATTTATTGTTGCTTANCTTTAAAGATTAATCCATGTTTTGGATTTTGTATGGACATTGGAGGGTGGATAGTTTTTCTGGAAGTTCATAGATTGGATGAAATAATGCAACTTCCTATTGGTTTTGAGCTTGTCATGATCTATGGTTTGGTTTGGTTTTGAGCATTTTTATCTCCTTCTATTGGTCTAGTTTTTGGGCTCTCTTTCACTGATTAAATCCATATTCAGATATTATATACAAGCCTTTGGACGTTAGGAAACCGTTTTAGACTACTTCAATCGGATTAAACTGCTTTTATTTGATATAGAAGGCATATTCATTTTCTTTTGTTCTTGTTTTGACTATATAGATTTTGATGTTTGAAACCGATACCGATCTTATGATTTAAATGCTGTTTAAGGATTGGATACATTCGGTGGAAAGAGTATAAGCTGATCTTTGGTACGAAGAATAAGTTCCATCCTTAGTTCCTTCGATTTCTTGGTTTTGTTATAGCCATACTACACTAGTTCCCNAAGTTGAGTTACGGGATTGAATTTTTTCCCCTCAGGTGGATCAGTGAGTCGTCCCATGCCTCATTCCAGTTTTTAGAAATTGGTTTTTTCGATTTGTAATCCATATTTATGTTGTTTTTTTTTACTCTTATTTCTTTTGTTGCTTCTTATTTCCTAAACCTTTAAAGATTCATCCATGTTTTATATTTTGTATAGACATTGTAGGGTGGATACTTTTTCTGGAAGTTCGTAGATTGGATGAAATAATGCAACTTGCTATTTGTGGTTTGAGCTTTTCATGATCTATGGATTGGTTTGGTTTTAAACATTTTTATCTCTTTGTATTGGTCTAGTTTTTGGGCTCTCGTTTACATTTGATTAAATCTGTATTCAGATATTATATACAAGCCTTTGGACGTTCGTAGACCGTTATGGACTACTTCAATCGAATTAAAGTTGCTTTTATTTGGTAAAGAAGGGAGATTCATATTCTTTTGTTCTTGTTTTGACTATATAGATTTTAATGTTTTAAACCGATACCGATCTTGTGATTTAATTGCCGTTTAAGTATTGGATGCATTCAGTGGAGAGAGTATGAGCTGATCTTTGTTACGAAGAATAAGTTCCCTCCTTAGTTCCTTCGATTTCTTAGTTTCTTTATAACCAAACAACACTAGTTCCAAGTGAGGTTGAATTTTAAATGGTTGAACTATAAACTTACAAATCACATCTACGTTTTTCTTTTTTGGCTTGTTTTTCGTTAAGAGTTGTAGAGGCTTACTTCATCTTAATTAATGGTTTTCCAGGAAGTTTGGGATTTATTCTATTAAGTGAGATAGTTTCCTGGGAAGGGAGACTTTTATTCTAACTCGATGCTACTGCCTAATTGCAATTATTATTTGTTAGTGGGATTGTGTATACGATGTCTTAAATTTGATATCTTTTTCCTTATATCAGGAAGTACATACATTCGTTGGAAGGCCCATGAACCAACGTTTAGTACGTGAAATAAGTTCCTTGCTCTTATTCTTTTGGTTACTGGTTTCCTTGTATTCGTTTATGTAATTTAGTGTTATTGTATTTTGGTTTTGGTCAGTTTATGTCGGTTGCTTTGGCTTTTACAGGTTGATCAAGCCTTGGCTTTTCACGATTTCCAGGTAGACTATGTTAAGTGTTTAATGTTGACATATTTGCTCGCATATTTCAGCTGAACTTTTGCATCTTGTTCCGAAGTATTTTTGGGGATTTACATAACCTTAATTGTTGGTTTTTTAGGAGGAGTAAGAGTTATTTCTATATGTAGTGAAATAGTTTTTTTTTGAAAAGTGAGTCTTATATTTTTACTTGCAATTCTGCTTAGTGTTTACTTCTTTTTCTAGGATGATTATTTTTTTAAACAAAATTCTTTTACATTGTTCAGGGATTTCTAATAACAAAAAATCAGCCTTTCAGACTCAGCTCATACTTCGATGGGTAAGACTGTCTTTAAAATTTTTCTTTAAATTTATTTATTTAGTACTTTATTGTTGCTTAAATTGGATCTGTTAGATTGAAGTTGAGTTACGGGATTGAATTTTTTCCCCTCAGGTGGATTAGTGAGTCGTCCCATGCCTCATTCCGGTTTTTAAAAATTGGTTCTTTTGATTTGTAATCTATATTTATGTTGTTTTTTTTTTGCTCTTATTTCTTTTGTTGCTTCTTATTTCTTTAACCTTTAAAGATTAATCCATATTTTCGTTTTTGTATGGACATTGTAGGGTGGATACCTTTTCTGCAAGTTCGTAAATTGGATGAAATAATGCAACTTCGTATTGGTGGTTTGAGCTTGTCATGATCTATGGTTTGGTTTGATTTTGAGTATTTCTATCTCCTTGTATTGGTTTAGTTTTTGGGCTCTCGTTCACGTTTGATTAAATATGTATTCAGGTATTATATACAAGCCTTTGGACGTTAGGAGACCATTATGGACTACCTCAATCGAATTAAAGTTGCTTTTATTTGATAAAGAAGGGAGATTCACATTCTTTTATTCTTGTTTTGATTATATAGATTTTGTCGTTTTAAACCGATACCGATCTTATAATTAAATTTTTGTTTAGGGATTGGATGCATTCGGTGGAAAGAGTATGAGCTGATCTTTGTTACGAAGAATAAGTTCCCTCCTTGGTTCCTTCAATTTCTTGGTTTCTTTATAGCCATACTAAACTAGTTCCAAGTGAGGTTGAATTTTAAATAGTTGAGCTATAAACTTACAAATCACATCTACGTTCTTCTTTTTTGGTTTATTTTTCGTTTAGAGTTGTAGAGGCTTACTTCATCTTAATTAATGGTGTTGAAGGAAGTATGGGATTTACTCTATGAAGTAAGATGGTTTCCTGGGAAGGGAGACCTGTATTCTTACTCGCTGCTACTGCCTAATTCCAATTATTGTTTGTTGGTGGGATTGTGTATACGATGTCTCAAATTTGATATCTTTTTCCTTATATCAGGAAGTGCATACATTCGTTGGAAGGCCCATGAACCAACCTCTAGTACGTGAAATAAGTTCCTTGCTCTTATTCTTTTGGTTACTGGTTTCCTTGTATTCGTTTATGTTATTTGGTGTTATTGTATTTTGGTTTTAGTCAATTTATGTCGGTTGCTTTGGCTTTTACAGGTTGATGAAGTCTTGGCTTTTCACGATTCCCAGGTAGACTGTGTTAAGTGTTTGATGTTGATATATTTGCTCGCATATTTCAGCTGAACTTTTGCATCTTGTTCGTAAGTATTTATGGGGATTTACATAACCTTAATTGTTGGTTTTTCAGTAGGAGTAAGAGTTATTTTTGTATTGTGAAAATAGTTTTTTTTCGAAAAGTGAGTCTTATATTTTTACTTGCAATTCTACTTAGTGTTTCCTTCTTTTTCTAGGATGATTATTTTTTTAGACAAAATTGTTTTACATTGTTTAGGGATTTCTAATAACAAAAAATCAACCATTCAGATTCAGCTCATAATTCGATAGGGAAGACTGTCTTTCAAATTTCTCTTTAAATTTATTTATTTAGTAATTTATTGGTTGCTTAAATATGCATCCGTTAGATTGAAGTTGAGTTACGGGATTGAATTTTTTCCCCTCAGGTGTGGAGCCAGAATCCAGCGCGCACCACGCACGAGGGAGACTCGCGCATGGGAGACGCATAAGTTAGATTCGCCCACCTCAGAAGGGGTATGAATGTGATATGTAAGGAGTCGCCACCTGACTCATGGGAATCAGGACCCGAGATTTTAGAAAATCGACCTAAATCTAGTTTTCCGAGAAAACCATGGCGATAGTCTAAAGTAGATGGTCTGCGGTACAAAGATAATGGATAAGGGGATCTAGGTACGGGTTGGGAAGGTGTTAGGCACCCAACAACCGCCCATCCGTGAGGACGGCCTCTACTTCGCGATTAAAGACTTTTAGGGAAATATATGAGCGATACTAAGTTATGCTACATACACAAAAACAACTGCACTACAGTAAGTAAGCCCCCTAAATATACGTGTCATGATCAAATAGTTCTGGGGCGAAAGATGCATACATCCATCTATCTGAATGCAGCAAAAGAAGCGACGCGTGCCATCGGTAGGCCTACGTGCTAAGAGCACAGTGATGTGGACGTACTTTGTATCCACGCGCAAACAAGGGGGTGTGATACGTGCAATGTGTACACATACACTCAAACATGTGATATGGTGTTGTATGCACCATACACTGAGGGATCACATCCAACATAGGATGTGCCCAAAGATGACAAGAAGCAAGTGACGTGGACGTACTTTGTATCCATGCACAGACAAAGACGACAAAAAGCCAGTGACGTGGACGTACTTTGTATCCATGCACCAACAAAGATGACGAAAATAGATTCATGGACGCTTTTGGGCGTGAATCTGAAGGATGACGAAAACAGATTCATGGACGCTACTGGGCGTGAGTCTGACGGAAAATGATAACCAGATTCATTGACGCTATGGGGCGTGAATCTGAAAGGAGACGATGAGCAGATTCATTGACGTTACGGGACGTGAATCTGAAAGATGACGAAAGAAGATTCATGGATGCTACGGGGCGTGAATCAGAAAGGTGACGAAAGTAGATTCATTGACGCTACGGGGCGTGAATCTGAAGGATGACGAAAGAAGATTCATTGACGCTACGGGGCGTGACTCTGAAAGATGACGAAAGCAGATTCATTGACGCTACGGGGCGTGAATCTGAAGGATGGCGAAAGCAGATTCATTGACGCTACGGGGCGTGAATCTGAAAGGAGATGATGAGCAGATTCATTGACGCTACGGAGCGTGAATCTGAAAGATGACGAAAATAGATTCATGGACGCTACGGGGCGTGAATCTAAAAGAAGACGAAAGCAGATTCATTGACGCTACGGGGCGTGAATCTAAAAGATGACGATGAGTAGATTCATTGGCGCTACGGGGCGTGAATCTGGAAGAAGACGAATGTTGGGACTCTCAAAGACGATGAAGGTAGAGTGTCCCGAAGATGACGGTCGGCGGGTTCAACCCTTAGGCGTGAACCTCAAAGTTGACGAAGAGCAGATTCAGCCCTTAGGCGTGAATCTGAAAGAGGGATCATGTCTAACATAGGACGTACCCGGAGATAAAATGGAATCACACAATGCATGTGTGCCTGAAAAATGCGAGCGTCAGAGAGACGAGAATGATGCATGCCCTATGCTCTAGTACCGCACGAAGGTATCTAAAGATTTCTAATCTGGTTTAGGATGACCCTAACTCTATATGTATGAAAATCCCTAAGCTAAATGTGATGCATCTGAGAAAAGACATATAAAACAAAGGTGAGGGTAGAATAGCAATTTTACATCGAGTAAAACCCTACATGCCCTCGAAAACAATACACAACCCTAAGCTAATCAATCTAAAACTACAAGCAAGCAAAGCCTAACCCTAGGGTGAACTAAGCTAGAGACCTTAATCTCTATTATTGTTTGTTTTTAGGGTTTGGCAAGTTATCAGGCCCTTAGGCCTGACATGAGAGGATGTGGGTTCTTAGACCCACAAGGAAGAAAATAGGCTCTAATGGCCCGAATGATGGTGATGGGCTTTGGGCCCTGAAAAAATGGATCTAAGCCCGTGGGCCTGGCGAGGAGGCGGGCCCTTAGGCCCGAGCCCGAGAAATGAGCTATGAAGCTCATAGCAACCAATAGAAAAGGCTAGAAATAGGAGAATGGAAGGAGGGCCCGTGGGCCCACCACGAAGGGATGGGCCCGTAGGCCCAAAATAGCTTATTTAGAGGCTTATTGAGTGCTTTAATCTAAAACTAGCAAAATAATCAGAACACTAATACAAGTCACTAATTACTTGAAATCAGTAGACAAGTAAATTAACGCACCTTATGATATCAAAACTTCAAGCACAAAGGTGGGAGTTAAAGCAATGATCATTACGCAAAAATGTTTTTGCAAAAAGTGATGAAACCGCAAGCACGATGTTAATCATATTAAATGTGGCAAAAGCGGTGATACTAACTCATGTTGAAGAGGATGTATCAAGTTCCATATGAAAAATACCACACTATCACACGCTTGTTTATTTCATGCACGCATCAACTTTATGGAACATCCATCATGCAAAATATTTAATGCGAAGGTTTCAACCCGTTCACGTAAACATCATGTGGCATGCATGCATATCATCAATCATTACATGCAAAGTTTACGTGTATCATGTAATACATGCTAAAATTCACATGACAGGAAAGTTACATTTACAACATTTTTACCGTCAAAAATTGCATGCAAGATTTCATTGAGTCGTCAAAACATTGTTACATCATCATTTCATCACATGGGATGTAAACTCAACAATGGAATAAAGCAAAAGATAAGACATGGATTATCACTTAGTCGGCACGAGCCCGTCGGCCCGATTGCAAGAAATCTCACCCCCTTTCGTGTCGGTGTGGTGGAAGCGACAAGTGGGCCCCACTCCATGTCCAAGTGGAGAGAACCAAAACTCTAGGGATATTGCAAAATTGTTTTTGTAGTTAATGCATGAGAGGAAATGGAATGGAAAAACAAAAATAATTAAAATTGTTTTTTTTTTTTGCAAAACTTTTTTTCCTGTTTTTTTGTTTTTTTTTTCTTTAAAACGATTTTTTGTTTCTGTTTTGTTTCTGTTTTTTTATATTTTAAAAAAAAACATTTTTTTACTGTTTTTTTCTTCTTTTTTTTCCTTTTTCTCTCTCCTCCTCCCTTCTTCTTCCTCCTCTAAGCGTCTGTTACAGACGCCCAAAATTTTTATTTTTCTTCTCTTCCTTTCTTCTTCTTTTTGCTTTCTTCTTCCTTCTTTTTCTCCTCTTCTTCTTCTTTTTCTTTCTTCCCTATCTCTTCACACGTCTGTTACAGACGTTTAAAAATTTTTTTTTTGTTGCTCTTCTTCCTTCTTCTTCTCTCCCTCGATCTCAGATGGCAGCAGTAGCGGCTGCTGCTGCTTCCTTCTTTCCCCCTTTTTTTTGTCGTTCCCCTCTCTGCTCTCTATGTTTCTCTCGGATTCTCTCTCTCTCGAATTCCCTCTCCTTCAGTCCCTCTCAATCTCAATTTCTTTCTCCCAATCTCCTGCTCTCTCCTCTCTATCAGTCCCCCCTGTTCTCTCTATCTCCCTCTATTTTTCTCTCTTCTCGATCTCTATCTCTACTCTCTGCTCCTCTCTCTACCTCTCGATCCTCCGATCTGTCTCCACCTCCCCCCTATTTTTCACTCGGTTTCTCCCTCTCCCCAAAACAAGCATGGGGGGTATGGGGAGACCAAAAAGAGGGTTGTCCACCACGCCACCCTGCATGCGAGACATGCGCATGCAAGGTGCGTGGTGGCCCCAAATTTTTTTTTTTAAAAAGCATTTTATTATTATTTTTTTCCTTATAAAAATAGAAATGGGTCCCACCATTTTAAAATTTGATTTTTAGACAGAATTCTTTCAAGAACTGATTTTTGACAAAAAAAATGATTGATTTGGAAAAAATGAGGGTGGGCCAATCCTGTCGCGACACGTGGAGATACCCAGGGATTAAAATCCTACGGTTCCTCGACTGAACCGGTTCCATTCCGAGTTCGGGGTTCCCCGAGATTTGGTTCTCTTCTCGTTCCGGCCTTGAGCCAAATTTTGGACCAATGGAGTGAAAGCCTGCTCAGTCAGATTAAACCAATTTTTTTGTTAAATTTTACACGTAAACCGAGATGCGACCAAAATGGGTATTTTCTGGGGTGTGCGAAAATTTGGCGTCTACAGATGCCCCTCCTCGCCAGAGACCGGTTGTGGTCGAATGGCGAGGCCGACGATGCCTAATTTTCGCGCACCGATGAAATGGTGAAGCATAAAAGTCCAATGATCTAGGTTGTGAATTCGGCTAACCATTCGTAGTCAGCCGGAGCCGGGCACGAATTTCACCGGTCTGCTCCCGAGCTAGATCGGCCCTTACGATTGTGTGTAGATTTGTGTTGTTTTGTTGTCCTTGGTCGGACAGTCGCTGGACATGCATGCTCCTACCAACTTTGCCATGGCGAGGAGTGGTCCGCAATTCTTCGGCATTTTACCGGGTTGTGTGTGGTTTGAAAGATGATTTTGAAAACTAGCTCATTTTTCCTTTTGAAAGATCCATTTTAGCAATTTTTAGTTTACCCAGATGGTGAGGGGAGATCTCTTGCTTGATCGTCGCCGAAGGACTCGTGCGTCATGCTAGGGTTTTTACACCACTCAATTATATCAACACTTCATCTTCTTCATTGATCTTGTTTGACTGACTGAAAACTGAGAGATGAACTGGCTGTATCATTTCCCCCATTGAATACGTTCATGCACCCTTTTCTGTGTGCACTCTTCATCACTGTTGAGATATTAAAGCTTTCTGGTTCTTTTTTAGATATGGCTCGTAGAGCACCTGCGGCTTTGCAGCGCCATCGAAAATCGTATGTCAACTTTGAATGTGATCCGAGTTCACCGGGAGCGTGGCTATCATGAGCGCCCATGGGAAGATACAGTAGGCTGGCTGCAGCATCTATCCAACAGAGCTGTTCACTGGCATCTTCACTATTGGCATGTGTGTCTGGAGTTTCTGAACACATATGGTCACAACATCGTGTCGATCTTGAGCTTTACACAGAAGACCTTTTATTGCCCGCTTCTCATCCTCAGGCAATACGGGATTAATCAGAATGCACCAGATCTTTCTGGTCATTTCTTTGGTCCTGCTCCTATCACCTCTCGCATCATTATTGCCACCACTCGCTCTTGGCACTTGAGGCCATTGATCGAGCCACATATTCCTCCAGTGGAGAATCCCGTACGGGTGGAGGGATATCGTCCATGGCGTGCATCTTTCCTCACTTTAGCACCAGCCAGATGCGACTGACGAACGTGGAGGAGACGAGGGGGATTGATCGAGGCTTCCTTGTATGCCTGGAAATGAAAACAAATGAGCTTTATTAGTTGTAGGCTTTTTCCTTTTACCCCACTCTTTTTTTAAGGGGTCGTTGGTGTTATTTTCCTGCAAAACTTGTTAGTCGCCGCATAGACAAGATAAAATAAATGGAGTGAGTTTGGAATATGTGCACCTGTGCAGTTTATTCATCGATTAGTGTTCAACAAACCCATCAATTGCGCCTAAGCAGACGACTTCCAAATGCCAACTATTGTGACCCTTCATGCATTTTTTTTTTGTTTAAAACAAAATGCGCTTGTCTTTTGGGAAATTTGCCTCAGATGCCTAAACTAGAGTCATGTAAAATATGCCACTAGCATCCTAGATTCTTCCTCATAGGCTTTCTGCCAGATAGGGTTTTGAAAACAAAACATACGCGTCTTTTGAAAATCTTTTTTTCTGAAACCGATACGACAGACGCGCGATATTTTGTAAACCTCTCTTATCTTTTGGGGATTTTTGCCTCAGACGCCTAAACTGGAGCCATGCAAAGCATGCCCCTAGCGTCCTAGATATATCCTCATAGGCTCCCCGCCGGACAAGGTTTTTTTTTTCTGAAAAAGTGCAAAAACAGGGCAATTAGACCCCTTAGCTTGGATACGATTATGAATACTCGCCCGATTAGCAAGAGTCATGTCGACATGTCGCCACTTCCTTTGGTTGACCTTGTATTGCTTCACCCTTTATCCTCTGACTTCGCTCGTTGGATCCAACGGGTGCCAACTTATCTAAAGACTTGAGTCCAGCATTGATATCGTTACCATTGGGAAGTCACGATGTTCTGGATGAAGACTGTTTGCACGTTTACCCGTGTTGTAGCTTGCTCTTTTAATTATGTCTGCCGACTATTGCTCTGACTCTGAGGGTGTTGCACTTCAAAGCTCACAAATGCGGATCAAATTTTCTCAAGTCTTTATTTTTCAGACTACGAATTCTACTCTTGAATTTTTTATCTTCTTCATTTTTTGGAGGTCCATCACCCTTCCCGTTGACCTGAGACTCGTTTCACTCACAGGGTCTATGAGGTCTTCTAGGTTGTAGCGTGGCTTAAGTCGGCTAGAAAGAAAGGATCAAGGCTCAAAAAATTGATGAGTCTGACTTTCCAAGGTTTCCCCTCTTTTTACTATTGCCCCTTGCTTAACTTAGGGCTTGTGAGCATTTTATTGCTTCGTTTTTTTAGATTTTCTATTTTTTGGATGTTTGGTATTTCGATTTTTTTTTTTTTGGTTTTTTGGCTTTTGATTTTTGGATATTGTTGCCCCTAGGGCAGAAACACATGTACAAACGAGAAGATAAAATCTCTCCGATTTAGAGAGGGGATTATTTGCTATGTACAAAGGAAAGGCTTAGGCTCGAACTTGTTTTCTAGCGGAAATGTAGTTTCAACTGGGTTCTTTTGGAAATTTGGATATCGGCCAAATAAATGCCTCATTTTTGGACCTCTACTGGCTTCACTTACCCCTAGTCTAAGAGTCGAGTGGCTACCTCAAGCGTAGTACTTCTTGAGTTGGTCCGCGTTTGTAGGCCTCTGATGCTCAATCCCATCAAGATCTGTCAATCGGACAGCCATCCCTGGAAGGATGTTCTTAATGATGTAGGGACCTTCCCAATTGGGTTTGAATTTGCCCCTTGCGTCAGAATGATCTACGGGCCTGATTTCTTTGAGCACAAGGTCTCCTACGCTCAAGTTTCTTGGTCGGACTTTCTTGTTAAAGCTACGAGCTATCCTTTGTTGGTAAGACTGTGCATGACATGCTGCGTCCATCCTTTTCTCATCAATGCAGTTCAAAGCGTCTACCCTGGACTGGATCCAATCGGCTTCATCCTCGGTTCCTTCCATTAGAACCCTGAGAGTTGGAATTTCCGTTTCAATTGGAAGCACGGCCTCCATTCCGTATACAAGGGAGAATGGTGTCGCCCCTGTTGGCGTTTGAATTGAGGTGCGATAGGCCAATAATGCATAGGGCAACTTGTCGCTCCAGTCCTTATAAGTTTTCAGGATCTTGACTAATGTCTTGTTGGCACCCTCCACCGCACCATTAGTTTGTAGCCTGTGAGGTGACGAGTTGTGGTACTGGATCCTATATTTGTCAAACAAATGGCGTACCTCAGAACCGATGAAGTTTGGACCATTATCTAAGACGATTTCGTGAGGCACTCCATATCTGCAGATGATGTGATTTTGGATGAACTTCGCGGTGGGAGCCGACTTGATACTTTTACACGAGATTGCTTCTACCTATTTTGTAAAATAGTCGATTGCGACGATGATGTGGTCATGTCCACTTGATGAAGATGGGCGTATCTTGCCTATCACATCGATCCCCCATGTTGAAAAAAGCCAAGGCGATGTCAGACAGTTTAGGTTTGCCGGGGGGACATGGATCAGATCTCCGTGTATTTGGCATTCATGACATTTTCTGACGAACTTTTTACAGTCAGTATCCATTGTTCGCCAGTAGTACCCATACCTGCAGATCTTTTTAGCCAACATTCGACCACTCATGTGTGGACCACATACTCCAGCATGGACTTCTTCCAGAATGTTCAGTGCTTCATCTTTGTCTACTCATCTTAGCAGTGTGTTATCAAAGGATCTCTTGAATATATGACCTCCACATAGAGCAAACCCTAAGGCCCAATATCTAATAAACTGTCGATCTCTCCTAGTTGCGCATTCTGGATGTTCTTGGGTTTCCAAGAACCTTTTAATGTCTACATACCAAGGCTTGCTAAGCTCTTGCTCTTCGAACTCTTGCGCTTGGTAGCAGTATGCAGGTTCATCTCTTTGGACTACCTCAATTGGTCGAACAGTAGCTCCTTCCGGAACAGTTAGCCAGGATGATAACACTGCTAAAGCATTTGCACAATAGTTTTTGTTTTTGAATACGTGATGGAATTCGACTTCATCAAACTCGTCGACCAATTTCAAGAGGAACTTATGATAGGGTACTAACTATTCGTTCTTTAGCTTCCACTCACCCTGAACTTGCTTAATGATCAGAAGAAAATCTCCGTAAACCATTAATCTTTTGACTGATAGCGCAAGGGCTGCCTTCAAACCAGCGATGCAAGCTTCATACTCTGCTATGTTGTTCGTACAAGGAAACCCCAATCTAATGGCGATAGGTGTTCTGACTCCTTCAGGAGATACAAGCATTGCCCCTACTCCTCTACCTATCTTATTGTGGGCTCCATCGAAGTACATTCTCCAAGGTGCCACTTCTTCTGCTTCTTCTGGTTCTGTTGCCAATATATACTCATCAGGGAACTCTGTTACCACTGTTGTTTTATCTGGAAGTGGATGGGCGGCAAGATGGTCAGCTGTGACATAAGTTATGTCGAATTCCGATAAAAGAAGCTGCCATCTAGCAGTCCTCCCAGATAACGCTGGCTTCTCAAACAAATATTTGATTGGATCCATCCGTGTGAGCAGTTGAATTGAGTGTGACAGCATGTAATGTCTGAGCCTTTTCGCGGCCCACACCAACGCGAAGCAAGTCTTCTCTAAAGGTGTGTATTTTACCTCATATCCGGATAAAGTCTTGCTGATGTAGTAAATGGCTCTTTCTTTACCGCTATCTTCATGATATTGCCCTAGAGCTGCTCCCACTGCAGTGTCAGTAACAGAGATGTATAGGATCAAAGGTTTTTCCAGGACAGGCGGGACCAGCACTGGAGGGCTCAGTAGATAATCTCTAATTCTGTCGAATGCCTTCTGGCAATCTTCATTCTATTTCTTGGGAACATCTTTTGTTAGCAATTTGAAGATGGGCTCATAAATGGGCGTGTGTTGAGCTATGAATCTGCTGATGTACTGAATCCTTCCTAGAAACCCACGAATTTCTTTTTCGTTGCGAGGTANAGATCTGTCAATCGGACAGCCATCCCTGGAAGGATGTTCTTAATGATGTAGGGACCTTCCCAATTGGGTTTGAATTTGCCCCTTGCATCAGAATGGTCTACGGGCCTGATTTCTTTGAGCAAAGGTCTCCTACGCTCAAGTTTCTTGGTCGGACTTTCTTGTTAAAGCTACGAGCTATCCTTTGTTGCTAAGACTGTGCATGACATGCTGCGTCCATCCTTTTCTCATTAATGCAGTTCAAAGCGTCTACCCTGGACTGGATCCAATCGGCTTCATCCTCGGTTCCTTCCATTAGAACCCTGAGAGTTGGAATTTCCGTTTCAATTGGAAGCACGGCCTCCATTCCGTATACAAGGGAGAATGGTGTCGCCCCTGTTGGCATTTGAATTGAGGTGCGATAGGCCAATAATGCATAGGGCAACTTGTCGCTCCAGTCCTTATAAGTTTTCAGGATCTTGACTAATGTCTTGTTGGCACCCTCCACCGCACCATTAGTTTGTAGCCTGTGAGGTGACGAGTTGTGGTACTGGATCCTATATTTGTCAAACAAATGGCGTACCTCAGAACCGATGAAGTTTGGACCATTATCTAAGACGATTTCGTGAGGCACTCCATATCTGCAGATGATGTGATTTTGGATGAACTTCGCGGTGGGAGCCGACTTGATACTTTTACACGAGATTGCTTCTACCTATTTTGTAAAATAGTCGATTGCGACGATGATGTGGTCATGTCCACTTGATGAAGATGGGCGTATCTTGCCTATCACATCGATCCCCCATGTTGAAAAAAGCCAAGGCGATGTCAGACAGTTTAGGTTTGCCGGGGGGACATGGATCAGATCTCCGTGTATTTGGCATTCATGACATTTTCTGACGAACTTTTTACAGTCAGTATCCATTGTTCGCCNCTGAGCTTTTGTTTAACTGGTTTAGCATCAAGATAAGTAGGTAGCCTGTGAACCACCATTTCAGCGTCTAATCCTGGCATGTCCTCATATGACCAAGCAAAGATATCTTTGTATTCCTTTAGCAACTCGATCATAGCCTCTCGTTCATCTGGAGACAAGGTGGTACCAATCTTCACCAACTGAGGTTGGTCTTCAGAGCTCAGGTTTATCAATTCAGAATCTTCCTCCGTCAATGGTGACCTATCTTCATGACGATCAAGCAACTCCTGGATCTCCTTAAGCATTTCCTCCCGGATGGCGACCCAGTCGTCTTTTTCGGGCTCACACTCATATTCATTGTCAATTTCGAGGTCACATATTGCTTCAAAATCACTTATGCACAAAACATTTTTTGGGTTTTTTGAATTTTCAAATTTTTTGTAGTTTTTGAAAATATTTTGATTTTTTTGGATTTTTGAAAATAATGGAAAACTCAAAGCAGAAACAAAATTTGTTGGGGACCACACTTTTTTCGCTTCAGATGAGGATGCCCCTTCTCCCAATTGATTCAGGTTATTTTTTTTTAGGTGCCCGATGTTGTGGCGCCAGGAGACTTACCTGCAAAATGGTTAGTATTGACAGCAAGATTATCATTAACTAAACGGACAAAGAGATGAGGTTGGAGGTCCATATCTTCAGAGATCATATGGACCTATTGCGTACCTGCGAGGCTTTCAGGTGATTCTCCTTTTGACCTTTCAGGGTCAGTGTCTGCCTGGTTGTTGATTGTTTGAGGAGACGCTTCTGTTACCTGTGTGATAAGGCACTCTGATCTGGATGTGATCTCTTTCTTTCGAACCGACTGAAGGCGCGCTCGAAATTGCACTGCTGTCATTCTCTTCTTGCTTGGAGGGAGATATTTGCAATATTCTTCACCTGACCTCTTCTTGCTCAGAGGTTTGAAGGCTGCACGATATTCTTTTGCATTTGCCCATTGGGTCTTTGATGTTATGTACTCCTCGGCAGTCATCCTTCTCAAGCTTGAGGTTGCTGTGTCGTCCAACTCTGAGTCCTCGGAGATCGTGTGAACACTCGAAAAACTTTGCTGCTCGGGACATGATTCTATATATAGCTGGCTGATCCTTGTCAGCAGTGTGTAATCCAATTTATTCTTGAACAAATTTCATGTGGGCCTTGATTACCTCGCATGCCCCAAAAATGGAGTTTAGATTTCAGGTAAATTTCAGCTCACACGACCCCTTAGGGACACATGCATACTCTTACACATGTGTGACCTGGAAGGTACCTCTTTTGAAATACAACCACCCTTTTAAAAAAAATATGGACACGACATACTCCTGTGTGCGTGTACGACCCAGTGGGAAGATTTTTTGAAATTCCAATGTTTGGAAATTGGGCACATGCATCTAGCGCACGTGAACGACCTATGAGGTTCCTTTTCGAAATTGGACACGTACATATTTGATGTACGTGAACGACCTAGTGGGTACATTTTTTGAAATTCCATTATTTAGAAATTGGACACATGCATCTGGCGCACGTGTGTGGCCCAGTGGGTACATTTTTTGAAATTCCATTGTTTGGAAAATGGACACATGCATCTGGCGCACGTGAACGACCTATGAGGTTCCTTTTTTTAAATTGGACACATACATATTTGATGTACGTGAACGACCCAGTGGGTATATTTTTTGAAATTGGACACGTACATGTTTGACGCACGTGAACGACCTTCAAGGTTCTTTTTGAAATTGAGAGCATGTATCAATTGACTCAGTTCTTTGAACTCTCATACCGATTTTTGAAATTTGATTCGCACAGTGGTTGTGGAATATTTTGCTCCTAGTTGAGCAGTAAATTTTTGAGGAACTTGAACCAGTATTTCTACAACAGAAGAATCCTCAGGATAGTTCTTTCAAAGAATATTCATATTTTGCTCCTAAGTGAGCTGAATAGTTTGAGGGATGTAGGAGGGTAAATCTAGGGAGATGAATCCTTCCCTCTCTTGGTTAAGATGATTATTTCTTTCCTTTCATCA
The DNA here is from genome assembly GCA_002174775.1 of Macleaya cordata. Lineage (NCBI taxonomy): Eukaryota > Viridiplantae > Streptophyta > Magnoliopsida > Ranunculales > Papaveraceae > Macleaya > Macleaya cordata. Next base: position 23,654 of record MVGT01001791.1, read on the forward strand.
TGTCGCTCTGGAACGAGCTTTTCTCTGTGGGAAGATGGTCGAGAGGGTCAATCTAAAAAGAAAAACCCTTTATGAGTATATCATTATCTTTTCTTCCTCTTTTCATTTTCTGCCTTTAAATGAGCTGTCACTTTGAGGGTGAGGAGGGCTAATCTAGAAAGAAGAGCCCTTGGATTCCCCTCAAAGTTTTTATTTCTCTTACTCTTGAAAGAGTAGAGCTCTCAGGGGTTCAAAGAGAGTAAATCTATGAAGAATGACTCTCAGACAACTGCCCCTAGTAAAAGGATTTTTTTTGTTTTTTTTTTGTAAACACAGAGAAAACTAGTCAAAATCAAAAAGCCTCTACAGTGAATTATGCCTCGAAAATTGTGCAACATGAATGCAGTCCTTTGGGTTAATTCTAAGGATACATCTACCGCTACTACATGCATGCAGGGCTCAATTAGACTCTGTATTCGGGTAAAGGTTTGGGTCACCTCGGCAATATATACCTCGCAGCCCGAAGACTGGTCGTTAGTACAAGGCAGAGGGTGTGGAGTTTCGGTCGTTATTCCCATATNAACCCCAATCTAATGGCGATAGGTGTTCTGACTCCTTCAGGAGATACAAGCATTGCCCCTACTCCTCTACCTATCTTATTGTGGGCTCCATCGAAGTACATTCTCCAAGGTGCCACTTCTTCTGCTTCTTCTGGTTCTGTTGCCAATATATACTCATCAGGGAACTCTGTTACCACTGTTGTTTTATCTGGAAGTGGATGGGCGGCAAGATGGTCAGCTGTGACATAAGTTATGTCGAATTCCGATAAAAGAAGCTGCCATCTAGCAGTCCTCCCAGATAACGCTGGCTTCTCAAACAAATATTTGATTGGATCCATCCGTGTGAGCAGTTGAATTGAGTGTGACAGCATGTAATGTCTGAGCCTTTTCGCGGCCCACACCAACGCGAAGCAAGTCTTCTCTAAAGGTGTGTATTTTACCTCATATCCGGATAAAGTCTTGCTGATGTAGTAAATGGCTCTTTCTTTACCGCTATCTTCATGATATTGCCCTAGAGCTGCTCCCACTGCAGTGTCAGTAACAGAGATGTATAGGATCAAAGGTTTTTCCAGGACAGGCGGGACCAGCACTGGAGGGCTCAGTAGATAATCTCTAATTCTGTCGAATGCCTTCTGGCAATCTTCATTCTATTTCTTGGGAACATCTTTTGTTAGCAATTTGAAGATGGGCTCATAAATGGGCGTGTGTTGAGCTATGAATCTGCTGATGTACTGAATCCTTCCTAGAAACCCACGAATTTCTTTTTCGTTGCGAGGTAGAGGCATATCTGCAATGGCCTTCACTTTGGCTGGATCAACTTCGATACCTCTGTGGCTGATGATGAATCCTAATAATTTTCCTGATTTAACCCCAAATACACATTTACTAGGGTTGAGCCTTAGCTTGAATTTCCTTAGACGCTTGAAGAGCTTGGTTAAGTCCTTGATGTGATCCTTTCTTCTTTTCGATTTGGCAATCATGTCATCCACATAAACCTCCAATTCCTTGTGGATCATGTCGTGGAAGAGAGTGGTCATGGCCCTTTGGTAAGTAGCTCCAGCGTTTTTAAGTCCGAACGGCATTACTTTATAGCAATATATTTCCCAAGGTGTAATGAACGATGTCTTCGCCATGTCCTCTTCTGCCATCTTGATTTGATTGTATCAGAGAACCCATCCATAAAAGACAACAAACCGTGGCCAACGGCATTGTCGACTAGTATGTCAATGTGTGGTAATGGGAAGTTATCTTTTGGACTCGCCTTGATGAGGTTCATGTAATCAATGCACATTCGAACTTTTCCATCCTTCTTGGGTACTGGCACAATGTTAGCTAACCAATCTGTATATGTAACTGGGACCAGGAACTTTGCATCCAACTGCTTGGAGATTTCTTCTTTAATCTTCACTGTCCATTCAAGTCTCAATCTTCTGAGCTTTTGTTTAACTGGTTTAGCATCAAGATAAGTAGGTAGCCTGTGAACCACCATTTCAGCGTCTAATCCTGGCATGTCCTCATATGACCAAGCAAAGATATCTTTGTATTCCTTTAGCAACTCGATCATAGCCTCTCGTTCATCTGGAGACAAGGTGGTACCAATCTTCACCAACTGAGGTTGGTCTTCAGAGCTCAGGTTTATCAATTCAGAATCTTCCTCCGTCAATGGTGACCTATCTTCATGACGATCAAGCAACTCCTGGATCTCCTTAAGCATTTCCTCCCGGATGGCGACCCAGTCGTCTTTTTCGGGCTCACACTCATATTCATTGTCAATTTCGAGGTCACATATTGCTTCAAAATCACTTATGCACAAAACATTTTTTGGGTTTTTTGAATTTTCAAATTTTTTGTAGTTTTTGAAAATATTTTGATTTTTTTGGCTTTTTGAAAATAATGGAAAACTCAAAGCAGAAACAAAATTTGTTGGGGACCACACTTTTTTCGCTTCAGATGAGGATGCCCCTTCTCCCAATTGATTCAGGTTATTTTTTTTTAGGTGCCCGATGTTGTGGCGCCAGGAGACTTACCTGCAAAATGGTTAGTATTGACAGCAAGATTATCATTAACTAAACGGACAAAGAGATGAGGTTGGAGGTCCATATCTTCAGAGATCATATGGACCTATTGCGTACCTGCGAGGCTTTCAGGTGATTCTCCTTTTGACCTTTCAGGGTCAGTGTCTGCCTGGTTGTTGATTGTTTGAGGAGACGCTTCTGTTACCTGTGTGATAAGGCACTCTGATCTGGATGTGATCTCTTTCTTTCGAACCGACTGAAGGCGCGCTCGAAATTGCACTGCTGTCATTCTCTTCTTGCTTGGAGGGAGATATTTGCAATATTCTTCACCTGACCTCTTCTTGCTCAGAGGTTTGAAGGCTGCACGATATTCTTTTGCATTTGCCCATTGGGTCTTTGATGTTATGTACTCCTCGGCAGTCATCCTTCTCAAGCTTGAGGTTGCTGTGTCGTCCAACTCTGAGTCCTCGGAGATCGTGTGAACACTCGAAAAACTTTGCTGCTCGGGACAGGATTCTATATATAGCTGGCTGATCCTTGTCAGCAGTGTGTAATCCAATTTATTCTTGAACAAATTTCATGTGGGCCTTGATTACCTCGCATGCCCCAAAAATGGAGTTTAGATTTCAGGTAAATTTCAGCTCACACGACCCCTTAGGGACACATGCATACTCTTACACATGTGTGACCTGGAAGGTACCTCTTTTGAAATACAACCACCCTTTTAAAAAAAATATGGACACGACATACTCCTGTGTGCGTGTACGACCCAGTGGGAAGATTTTTTGAAATTCCAATGTTTGGAAATTGGGCACATGCATCTAGCGCACGTGAACGACCTATGAGGTTCCTTTTCGAAATTGGACACGTACATATTTGATGTACGTGAACGACCTAGTGGGTACATTTTTTGAAATTCCATTATTTAGAAATTGGACACATGCATCTGGCGCACGTGTGTGGCCCAGTGGGTACATTTTTTGAAATTCCATTGTTTGGAAAATGGACACATGCATCTGGCGCACGTGAACGACCTATGAGGTTCCTTTTTTTAAATTGGACACATACATATTTGATGTACGTGAACGACCCAGTGGGTATATTTTTTGAAATTGGACACGTACATGTTTGACGCACGTGAACGACCTTCAAGGTTCTTTTTGAAATTGAGAGCATGTATCAATTGACTCAGTTCTTTGAACTCTCATACCGATTTTTGAAATTTGATTCGCACAGTGGTTGTGGAATATTTTGCTCCTAGTTGAGCAGTAAATTTTTGAGGAACTTGAACCAGTATTTCTACAACAGAAGAATCCTCAGGATAGTTCTTTCAAAGAATATTCATCTTTTGCTCCTAAGTGGGCTGAATAGTTTGAGGGATGTAGGAGGGTAAATCTAGGGAGATGAATCCTTCCCTCTCTTGGTTAAGATGATTATTTCTTTCCTTTCATCATGTCGCTCTGGAACGAGCTTTTCTCTGTGGGAAGATGGTCGAGAGGGTCAATCTAAAAAGAAAAACCCTTTATGAGTATCTCATTATCTTTTCTTCCTCTTTTCATTTTCTGCCTTTAAATGAGCTGTCACTTTGAGGGTGAGGAGGGCTAATCTAGAAAGAAGAGCCCTTGGATTCCCCTCAAAGTTTTTATTTCTCTTACTCTTGAAAGAGTAGAGCTCTCAGGGGTTCAAAGAGAGTAAATCTATGAAGAATGACTCTCAGACAACTGCCCCTAGTAAAAGGATTTTTTTTGTTTTTTTTTTGTAAACACAGAGAAAACTAGTCAAAATCAAAAAGCCTCTACAGTGAATTATGCCTCGAAAATTGTGCAACATGAATGCAGTCCTTTGGGTTAATTCTAAGGATACATCTACCGCTACTACATGCATGCAGGGCTCAATTAGACTCTGTATTCGGGTAAAGGTTTGGGTCACCTCGGCAATATATACCTCGCAGCCCGAAGACTGGTCGTTAGTACAAGGCAGAGGGTGTGGAGTTTCGGTCGTTATTCCCATATAACCACCCAGTCGGGACGAGACCTACTGCAACCACAGGTTTTGTTTCCTATAGGATCACAAAGAATATGAGATGCAAATGCAAATGCAAATGAATGGGTGCATGCAGTGTGTGTGTGCAAGCCCGAGAAGTGTATGATCATATATTCCCTAAAATTCTTTAATCGCTTTTCAAGTTAGATCCCTATAATCCCCAGTAGAGTCGCCAGTCTGCGGAGCCAGAATTCGGCGCACACCACACTCGAGGAAAACTCATGCGTGAGAGACGCATAAGTTGGATTCGCCCACCTCAGAAGGGGTATGAATGTGATATATAAGGGGTCGCTACCTGATTTATGGGAATCGACCTAAATCTAGTTTTCCGAGAAAACCATGGCGATAGTCCAAAGTAGATGGTCTGCGGTACAGAGATAATGGATAAGGGGATCTAGGAACGGGTTGGGAAGGTGTTAGGCACCCAACAACCGCCCGTCCGTGAGGACGGCCTCTACTTCACGATTAAAGACTTTTAGAGAAATGTATGATCGATACTAACTTATGCTAAATACACAAAAACAACTGCACTGCAGTAAGTAAGCCCCCTAAATCTACGTGTCATGATCAAATAGTTCTGGGGTGAAAGATGCATACATCCATCTGTTTGAATGCAGCAAAGGAAGCGATGTGTGCCATCGGTAAGCCTACGTGCTAAGAGCATAGTGACATGGATGTACTTTGTATCCACGCGCAAGCAAGAGGTGTGATACGTGCAATTTGTACACGTACACTCAAACATGTGATATGGTGTTGTATGCACCATACACTGAGGGATCACATCCAACATAGGATGTGCCCAAAGACGACAAGAAGCAAGTGACGTGGACGTACTTTGTATCCACACACAGAAAAAGACGAAAAAAAGCCAGTGACGTGGACGTACTTTGTATACATACACCAACAAAGATGACGAAACAGATTCATGGACGCTCTTGGGCGTGAATCTGAAGGATAACGAAAACAGATTCATGGACACTACTGGGTGTGAATCTAAACGAAAATGATAAGCAGATTCATTAACGCTACGAGGCGTTAATCTGAAAAGAGACGATGAGCAGATTCATTGACACTACGGGGCGTGAATCTGAAAGATGACGAAAGCAGATTCATGGACGCTACGGGGCGTGAATCTAAAAGGTGACGAAAGCAGATTCATTGACGCTACAGGGCGTGAATCTGAAGGATGACGAAAGCAGATTTATTGACGCTACGGGGCGTGAATCTGAAAGATGACGAAAGCAGATTCATTGACGCTACGGGGCGTGAATCTGAAAGGAGACGATGAGCAGATTCATTGACGCTACAGGGCATGAATCTGAAGGATGACGAAAGCGGATTCATGGATGCTACAGGGTGTGAATCTGAAAGGTGACGATGAGCAGATTCATTGACGCTATGGGGCGTAAATCTGAAAGGTGACGATAAGCAAACTTATCGACGCTATATGGCGTGAATCTGAAGGAAGACGATAAGTAGATTCATTGACGCTACGGGACGTGAATCTAAAAGGAGATGATGAGCAGATTCATTAACGCTATGGGGCGTGAATCTGAAAGATGACGAAAATAGATTAATAGACGCTATAGGGCGTGAATCTGAAAGAAGACGAATGCAGATTCATTGACGCTACAGGGCATAAATCTAAAAGATGACGATGAGCAGATTCATTGACGCTACGGGGCGTGAATCTGAAAGAAGATGAATGTTGGGACTCTCAAAGATGACGAAGGTAGAGTGTCCCAAAGATGACGATAGGCGGGTTCAACCCTTAGGCATGAACCTCAAAGTCGATGAAGAGCAGATTCAGCCCTTAGGCGTGAATCTGAAAGAGGGGACATGTCCAACATAGGACGTACCCAGAGACGAAATGGAATCACACAATGCATGTGTGCCTGAAAAATACGAGCGTCGGAGAGACGCAAATGATGCATGCCCTATGCTCTAGTACCGCACGAAGGTATCTAAAGATTTCTAATCTGGTTTAGGATGACCCTAACTCTATATGTATGAAAATCCCTAAGCTAAATGTGATGCATCTGGGAAAAGACATATAAAACAAAGGTGAGGGTAGAATAAGAATTTCACATCGAGTGAAACCCTACATGCCCTCGAAAACAATACACAACCCTAAGCTAATGCAACCTAAAGCTACAAGCACGCAAAGCCTAACCCTAGGGTGAACTAAGCTAGAGACCTTAATCTCTATTATTGTTTGTTTTTAGGGTTTGGCAAGTTATCAGGCACTTAGGCCCGACATGAGAGGATGTGGGTTCTAGGACCCACAAGGAAGAAAATAGGCTCTAATGGCCCGAATGATGGTGATGGACTTTGGGCCCTGGAAAAATGGATCTAGGCCCGTGGGCCTGGCGAGGAGGCGGGCCCTTAGGCCCGAGCCCGAGAAATGAGCCCTGAAGCTCATAGCAACCGATAGAAAGCCCGAAGGCTAGAAATAGGAGAATAGAAGGAGGGCCCGTGGGCCCACCACGAAGGGATGGGCCCGCAGGCCCAAAATAGCTTATTCAGAGGCTTATTGAGTGCTTTGATCTAAAACTAGCAAAATAATCAGAACACTAATACAAGTAACTAATTACTTGAAATCAGCAGACAAATAAATTAACGCACCTTATGATATCAAAACTTCAAGCACAAAGGTGGGAGTGTAAGCAATGATCATTACGCAAAAATGTTTTTGCAAAAAGTGATGAAACCGCAAGCACGATGTTAATCATATGAAATGTGGCAAAAACGGTGATACTAACTCATGTTGAAGAGGATGTATCAAGTTCCATATGAAAAATACCACACTATCACACACTTGTTTATTTCATGCATGCATCAATTTTATGGAACATCCATCATGCAAAATATTTAATGCGAAGGTTTCAACCCGTTCACGTAAACATCATGTGCCATGCATGCATATCATCAATCATTTCATACAAAGTTTACGTGTATCATGTAATACATGCTAAAATTCACATGACAGGAAACTTACATTTATAACATTTTTACCGTCAAAAATTGCATGCAAGATTTCATTGAGTCGTCAAAACATTGTTACATCATCACTTCATCACATGGGATGTAAACTCAACAATGGAATAAAGCAAAAGATAAGACAGGGATTATCACCCAGTCGGCACGAGCCCGTCGGCCCGATTGCAAGAAATCTCACCCCCTTTCGTGTCGGTGTGGTGGAAGCGACAAGTGGGCCCCACTCCGTGTCCAAGTGGAGAGAACCAAAACTCTAGGGATATTGCAAAATTGTTTTTGTAGTTAATGCATGAGAGGAAATGGAATGGAAAAACAAAAATAATTAAAATTGTTTTTTTTTTTTGCAAAACTTTTTTTCCTGTTTTTTTGTTTTTTTTTCTTTAAAACGATTTTTTGTTTCTGTTTTTTTTATATTTAAAAAAAAACATTTTTTTTCTTTTTACTATTTTTTTCTTTTTTTCTTCTTTTTTCTTTTTTTTTTCCTTTTTCTCTCTCCTCCTCCCTTCTTCCTCCTCCAAGCGTCTGTTACAGATGCCCAAAATTTTTATTTTTATTTTTCTTCTCTTCCTTTCTTCTTCTTCTTCCTTCTTTTTCCTTTCTTCTTCCTTCTTTTTCTCCTCTTTTTCTCCTCTTTTTCTCCTCCTCTTCTTCTTCTTTCTTCCCTATCTCTTCACACGTCTGTTACAGACGTTTAAAATTTTTTTTTTTGTTGCTCTTCTTCCTTCTTCTCTCCCTTGATCTCAGATGGCAGCAGCAACTGCTGCTTCCTTCCTTTCCCCCTTTTTTTGTCGTTCCCCTCTCTGCTCTCTCTGTTTCTCTCGGTTTCTCTCTCTCTCGAATTCCCTCTCCTTCAGTCTCGCTCAATCTCAATTTCTTTCTCTTATTCTCCTGCTCTCTCCTCTCTATCAGTCCCCCCTGTTCTCTCTATGTCCCTCTATTTTTCTCTCTTCTCGATCTCTCTCTCTCTACTCTATGCTCCTCTCAATACTCTCTGCTCCTCTCTCTACCTCTCGATCCTCCGATCTGTCTCCAACTCCCCCTATTTTTCACTCAGTTTCTCCCTCTCCCCAAAACAGGCGTGGGGGGCATGGGGAGACCCAAAGAGGGTTGTCCACCATGCCACCCTGCATGCGAGACATGTGTATGCAAGGTGCGTGGTGGCCCCAAAATTTTTTTTTTTTTTAAAAACATTTTATTATTATTTTTTCCTTATAAAAATAGAAATAGGTCCCACCATTTTGAAATTTGATTTTTAGACAGAATTCTTTCAAAAACTGATTTTTGACAAAAAAAATATTGATTTGGGAAAAATGAGGGTGGGCAATCCTGTTGCGACACGTGGCGATACCTAGGGATTAAAATCCTACGGTTCCTCGACTGAACCGGTTCCATTCTGAGTTCGGGGTTTCCCGAGATTTGGTTCTCCTCTCGTTCCTGCCTTGAGCTGAATTTTGGACCAATGGAGTGAAAGCCTGCTCAGTCAGATTGAACCAATTTTTTGTTAAATTTCGCACACCGAGATGCGACCAACATGGGTATTTTCTGGGGTGTGAGAAAATTTGCCGTCTACATCAGGTGGATTAGTGAGTCGTCCAATGCCTCATTCCAATTTTTAGAAATTGGTTCTTTCGATTTGTAATCCATATTTACGTTGTTCTTTTTTGCTCTTATTTCTTTTGTTGCTTCTTATTTCCTAAACCTTAAAAGATTTATCCATGTTTTGGATTTTGTATAGACATTGTAGGGTGGATACTTTTTCTGCAAGTTCGTAGATTGGATGAAATAATGCAACTTGCTATTTGTGGTTTGAGCTTGTCATGATCTATGGTTTGNGATGAAATAATGCAACTTGCTATTTGTGGTTTGAGCTTGTCATGATCTATGGTTTGGTTTGGTTTTAAGCATTTTTATCTCTTTGTATTGGTCTAATTTTTGGGCTCTCGTTCACGTTTGATTAAATCCGTATTCAGATATTATATACAAGCCTTTGGACATAGGGAGACCGTTATGGACTACTTAAATCGGATTAAAGTTGTTTTTATTTAGTAAAGAAGGGAGATTCATATTCTTTTGTTCTTATTTTGACTATATAGATTTTGATGTTTTAAACCGATACCGATCTTATGATTTAATTGATGTTTAGGGATTGGATGCATTCGGTGGAGAGAGTATGAGCTGATCTTTGTTACGAAGAATAAGTTCCCTCCTTAGTTCCTTTGATTTCTTGGTTTCTTTATAGCCATACTACACTAGTTCCAAGTGAGGTTGAATTTTAAATGGTTGAACTATAAACTTACAAATCACATCTACGTTCTTCTTTTTTGGCTTGTTTTTCATTAAGAGTTGTAGAGGCTTACTTCATCTTAATTAATGGTTTTGCAGGAAGTTTGGGATTTACTCTATTTAGTGAGATGGTTTCCTGGGAAGGGAAACTTGTATTCTAACTCGCTGCTACTGCCTAATTGCAATTATTGTTTGTTAGTGGGATTGTGTATACGATGTTTTAAATTTGATATCTTTTTCCTTATATTAGGAAGTGCGTACATTCGTTGGACATAATTGCACACACTGAAATCCTAATCCTAGAGAGTTTCAGTGTTTGTTTTCTCACTTTAAATCACATATACCATGAATAACTCACACTGATGTTTTGTAAATGTTGAAACCTCACTGAACATACTGAAACCTTCTTCCTGTATTGAAGAGGGTTTGTAAATGTTTCAGTGTTTATTTTCTGTATTGAACTACTCATGCAATGAATAACACATTGAAACACAAGATTAAAGTATTATAATACACACTGAACCCTCTTGTTAGAGGGTTTAATGCACTTTAACGGTTGGAACTCAATTGCACACACTGAAGCCCTCTTCCTAAGGGTTTCAGTGCATTATTACGGTTGTGATACAATTGCACACACTGAAACCCTATTGCTAGAGAGTTTTAATGTTTATTTTCTAACATTAAATCACTCATACCGTGAATAACACACACTGAAACCCTATTTCAAGAAGGTTTCAGTGCATTGTAACGGTTGGAATATAATTGAGGGGTTTCAATGTACTGTATTGTATTGGTTGAGAAGGTTTCAGTTTACTGTATTGGTTGCAAGGACACTAATTGCACATACTGAGGGTTTCAGTGCACTATATTGGTTGGGACACAACTACACACACTTAAACCCTCTTCCTAAAGGGTTTCAGTATTTGTTACTAGAGGGTTTCAGTGTACTATATTGATGAGAGACACAATTGTACACACTGAAATCCTCTTCCTAAAGGGTTTCAATGTTTGTTTAGACTCATTCTACATTAAAGATCTTGATTAACACACTGAAACCCTGTAGTGAGAGGGTTTTAGTATAATGTATTGATGAGGGACATAATTATACACACTGAAACCCTGTAGTGAGAGGGTTTCAGTGCACTGTATTGATGAAGGACATAATTGCACACACTGAAACCCTCTTCTTAAAGGATTTCAGTGTTTATTTAGACTCATTCTGCATCATAGACCTTGACTAACACACAGTAAAATCCTCTAGTGAGAGGATTTCAGTGCATTGTATTAGTTGGGGCACAATTGCACACACTGAAACCCTCTTCCTATAGAATTTCAGTATTTGTTTAGACTTATTCTACATCTTAGATCTTGATTAACACACATTGATACCCTGTAGTGAGACAATTTCAGTGCACTATATTGATGAGAGACACAATTAGACTCATTACACATCTTAGACCTTGATTAACACACACTGAAACCCTCTAAGAAGGTTTCAGTACACTGTATTGGTTGGCACACTATTGCATACACTGAAACCCTCTTCCTAGAGTGTTTCAGTGTTTTGTAAAAGTTGAAACACTATTGAACACACTGAAACCCTTTAGGTTTAAAGCATTGAACTCATCAAACAGTGCATAAATAGTACTGCGTAAAGGTTGAAAAACTAACGAATGAAACTCAAAAAAAAAGAAGACGAAGACGAAGAAGAAGAAGAAGACACACTGTATGAGAGATCTGAACTTCTTAGAGTTTTTAAAAAAGTCGAAGCTTTTGAGTCGAAGCTTTAATGGTCAAAGAATATGATCCAAAGAGATCAAACACCAAAGTTTTGAGGAAAAACTTGCGTGGAAGATCTGAACTTCTTAGAGCTTTTGATGAAGTCAAAGCTTTTCAGGAAAGCTTCAATGGTGATTTGAAGAAAAAAATCTGAACCAGAAACCTAACCTAACTTAGATCTGATCTTCTTACCCCAAAAGCTTCGACTAAAGTGTAGATTTGACGAAGAAGATAATCCAAAGATATGTAACACCAAAGGTGTGGGCAGATTCGACGAAGAACAAGATTGTTTTTAATATTCGACGAAGAACAAGATCGCTCATTATTCAAAAAAAAGGGGATTTTGGCCAAAAACCCTTACTTGAAAAAATTTTAGGATTTAGCCTAACAAACGTTTTTTTTAGTCTAAGGCTCCTGGGGGTTTCAGTGAAACCCTCTCTGAGGGTTTATTGTGTGTAATTTATAGACTGAGGGTTTCAGTGAAACCCTCTCGGATACCCAGGGGCCTTAGACTAAATAAAAAATTTTATTGGGCTAAATCCTAAAATACGTTTCAAGTAGGGTTTTTGGCTATTTTTTCCAAAAAAAAAACGAAAAAGATAGGGGCAGAAAAGGAAAAGGAAAAAGAAAAAAATAAAAAATAAGTTTTGAGTTTTAAATAACACTACAAGTGTTAAAAACATAAAACTCACTTGAGTGAAGGGTTTGAGCCCAACCTAAAAAAGTTGGTGGGCTAAAAATAAGAAAGAAGATGAAATTGGGTCTTTGACCCAATTCCCTGTAACTTATACGGTCCATGTGGGGATGAACCAAAGGCACCCATTTTTTTTCAAAATGCCCCCATTTTTTNCATCTATATTAACTTTAGATAGGGTTAAAGTTATTTAAACGATGTGAATTATTATGAGGATGGAGATCGATAGGGCCACATAGAAATGGTCTAAGTGTTGATTTTTTGTGAGGATGAGGATCAATCTTCTACACAAAAAGTCACATTATTATAAAACTTTTAGCATCACTGAAAGTTGAATTAAATCTAACGGTAAAATAAACGATTTGGATTAAAATCTAGATTAATTTTAGATTGGGGTTAAAATTATTTAAACTATATGAATTATTGTGAGGATGATCTACGTGGTGAGAAGGACATCTTCTTAAAAAAAAAGCCTTGGATCCTTTTATGTGGGCTCAATAAACTAATGTAAACAAAGGGTAACAATAAGTGGAGATATTTTGAGAAATCATACCATTCTAAAACTTCTAATCCTTCCCTAACAAAAGTAAAAGCTAGTTGTAAATCAACAACAAAAAATGCATGACCGATGATATTGAGAATCCTAAGATTCTCTATGAGCCATCCTACACTATGAGCTATACTAGTTTTTCCAAAATCAACTATGTGCCATCCTAGGATCATATTA
>MVGT01001792.1:0-38168 GCA_002174775.1 Macleaya cordata
TGTGATAAATGCATTATACTCTTTATAGCCATGTGTAACAGGACACTTACCTTGGACATACCTTGTTTCCATCAAAATTTCTTTTCAAAAATTAGATTATGGAAAATTTGTCATATCATTGAGTATTTTTTCTTTGGTTTCGAAACCAAAGTGACTGGTTTCGAAACCAACTATCTTCTGTGACATTCTGTGTCCTTGGTTTCGAAACCCAACTTGTTGATTTCGAAATCAACATGTTTGGTTTCGAAACCAAAATCTTCCTGAAGAACACTGTTTTTGCCTTGGTTTCGAAACCGACCATTTCGGTTTCGAAACCAAAACTCACTTGGAGAAGTATTAAGTCTCGGTTTCGAAACCAAGACTTATGGTTTCGAAACCGCCATGTATGTCACGCGTATTTCAGGGACATTTTTGGGAGTTTTGTTCTGGGTTTATGAAAGGGCTTTCGAAACCCACTCGTTTTCTTATCAAAGCTTCTTGGAATTTCAAACAAATCAAGGAGAGGGTTTTTCAAGGGTTTTGCAACCGTTTTTGATCCAGCACTAGGGTTTTTCACGAATCTTGGTAAGCCTTCTTCTTCTTCTCTTGATCTTTCTTGTTTGATCTTCTTCTTATCTATCATGTCTTCAAACCGCCCAAATCCTTCCACATCTTCTACTCCCAACCCCAAGAGGCCAAGATCCTCTATGGGTTCATCCCAAACCTTTCTCTGCCCTAGAACCAAAGAAAAATTTTACTCGGTAGATTGTTACAACCTTTACATCCAAAACTTTCAAAAACGTTCTCTTGTCGTTGAGCGACAAGTTAATTGGTACAAGGATGCCACTCTTCAAGAAATTCAGGCAAGATTGAATTTTCGCAACTGGGATAGGCTTTTTAATGGATATGGGGATGCCTACCCAAGATTGGTTCGAGTATTCTACTCGAATTTTCACCATATTGATGAGAAGAATTTCAAGTTTTCTTCTATGGTTTGTGGAAAACCTGTGATTGTGGATAGTTCTCTCATTGCCTCTCTCCTCGAGTTCGAGGATGATGCGGAGGCAATTTCATTCCCACCCGAGCGCGATACTGAGGAAGAATATTTGCCCAGCGCTGAAGCCATTGCAGAAGAATTGGCTGGGGAACGCTTTGGGTGGAGAAGAAACTTCCCTGCCTCTAGGTGCACCTTATTCTATAAGGTGTTAGGAAACATTGCTGCAACCAATCTCTTCCCCTGCTCTGGGAATCGGAGCAAACTCAGTGATGACATGGCTGAGTTTCTCTTTCATTTGGGAACTGGGACTAAACTGAAGATGGCGGATTTCATTGTGTATCAAATGATCACAATCAATAAGTATGCCACATATTCCCACTTGCTTCCCTTCCCTAAGCTTATTGAGAGAATCCTTCAACACTTTGGAGTTGCTATCCCACCTCATGAGACTGTACTAGAAGCTATGCGCCCAATCTCCATTGGCACGGTAAAGCGGATCACAGGACATCTCAAGTCTGTGGAAGCTCCTGCTCCTGCTGCTCCAGAGTCCGAGACTGCTGCTCCTGCTACGACTGAGCCTTCTCCCTCGATCCCTTCTGTACCTGCTAGTACATCCAGACATACTCGAAGGGAGCTTCGACGACAGGCACGGATTGCACAAGCACAGGCCACCAACACCATCCTTGCATATCTGAAGATGTTGGTGCCCGTTGTGAATGCCATTGCAGAAAAGGTTGGAGTTGAAGGCATTCCGGCTGTGCCAGAGGAGGGGAGATCCAAGACCAGTCATGATCGCCCCATTGAGCCTGATGATGACTCTACGGATGAGGATTCCTCTGACTCCTCCAGTTCTGATGAGGACATGATGGATAGCTAGTTGCTTTATTTGTTTTGTTGGTTGTGAATGATACTTCATTTTTTTTTTTTTTTTTCATTTGCGGCTTCATCTTTCACTCTTCAAAACTATATTATCTGATTCTTGGAAAGCTAGAACAACTTAATGGATGATTCAGTTTTACTTTTAAAAGCATCAGTTATTTCCTTTCTCCATATATACCTGAATGTATCTTCTTGCAGGGATTTTTTTTCTTTCCCTTTGTCTATTTATGACAAAAAGGGGGAGATGTGTTTATCATTCTGAATGATTACCCAACAGGGAGTATGTATAACTATGGGGGAGAGAATTCAAATACATAGGGGGAGTGGTTGAAATCCCTGTGTTTCTCATATGTTTTTCATTACAAGATACTGTATTTTCTTACTTATCTGTATTATCTTGTTCTGGAATGAGTTTGAATTCTTTGCAGGAAATCATCAAAAGATTACTCCTAAAGTTTAGATGTCATAACTATGGGGGAGTGAGTCTTTATTATTGCTTGAGTACATTGTAAGAGGAATTATGCTGTAATGGGGAAGGGTTATTCTTTATTTTCTCTTAAATGGTTTTTGTCACGAAATCGACAAAGGGGGAGATTGAAAGGTCCATGTTTTTATGTTTGTCGAATTTCGTGTCAAAGGTAAACTCTAAGATGGTCAATGTAACTTGAGTTAGAGTCTAGTGAGACTCGGTACACTTTGGTTGAAAGAGAAGAAATCTACAAAGGCTCCGAAGAACTCAACTCACCACCGGAAGACATCCTAGGATGGTAAGTGACTTAGAACACTAAGTACCATAGGTGGTTAGATTGCTAAGAGTGTTTCCCACACTGTTTGCTCTTGATAAAATGTGTTTTAAAAGATAAATTTTTAATCTGGACAGTGTTGGTTTCGAAACCAAGAAGTTTGGTTTCGAAACCAACTGCATTGATGGTATTATTTTATATAGGGAAAAGTCTGTTTCGAAATCAACCTTAGTTTGATTTCGAAACCAAACTTTATCTGATGACAGATGAAGTTTGGTTTCGAAACTAAAACTGTTGGTTTCGAAACCAAAACTCATCTGTCTTCAGATGAATTTTGGTTTCGAAACCAAACAGTTTGGTTTCGAAACCAAACCCACATCTATCTTCAGATGAAGTTTGGTTTCGAAACCAAACATGTTGATTTCGAAATCAAAAGGCAATAACCATCACAGAAGCTTGTTGGTTTCGAAACCAAATCAGTCAGTTTCGAAACCACATGTTGGTTTCGAAACCGACTGGCTTGATTTCGAAACCGACGCCCAGATTCGTTTTTCTGAGTACGATTTTCTGAGCTGTAAAGTAACTTTCTAGCACATTATTGCTCATCTCCCTCTAAGCCTTGTTTTAGGGAGATAATTGAGCGTGGGAAACATCTCTAAGTGGAATGAGAGGCTCAATAGATTATTCTCTCATCCCCAATAATGGTGTCTACCATTAGACCTAGAACTAATAATTTAGTCTAGGATTGAGCTGGACATCTTCACTATAAATAGGGGTTGAATCTTCAGTATTCAATCAACCATTCACCCTATTCATCAACAAGTTCTTGAAGAGTTTCAACTCTAATCTTTTAGCTCTCAAGCTTGTTGAAATTGGTTCAAATCCTTCCCATTTCAAAACCAAAACTCTGTTTTTGTTACCGGTGGATTTCCGGTGATTGAGCTTGAAGGTTCAAGCTTGTGGTGATATACTTGAGGAGTCAAGTATTGGTTCAAGGTGCGGGACTTGTGGAGTTCAAGTTGGAGACGCATCAACGTTTACTAAGAGGCAAATTCGTGGAGTTCGAATTTGTGGAAGAACTGTACACCGTAGCTGTTGGAGCGTAGAGGGAGTCGTAATTCGTGTCCATCGAGTGGTAAATCGGGTTGTAAGTTTTCAATAACTCTTAGTGAATTTTTGCTGGACTAGGTCCCGGGGTTTTTCCCAGTTTGGGTTTCCTCGTTAACAAAATCTCTTGTGCATATTTTTCATACTTGTTGTGAGATTGAAACATTCGATTCTTGTTCTTAATTCCGCATATTAAGAATCGAATAAGTCAATACTCCTGTTAGAGATTTTATGTTGTACTCTTATCACCTTAGTAATTTTTAATTAGGTGATTGTGTGATCCTTAACCATAGTCACATTGACATACGGTTAAATTCATTAACCGTAGGGTGAATTTAGACTTTCAAAGTTGAAGATGGGTTTTGTGTGGGGAGAGGGGGCATGACCTGCCCTCTATTTATAGGGTTCGGCCCCTCCTCTTCCACCTCCTTAAGTAATCTAAATCTTATCCTAACTCTATCTCTAAACCATATTTATCTCAAACTCCTTAATTATCCTTTTATTTTTATTTATCTTTAACTCTTTTTAATTTTTAAACTACTAATAATATTAAATTTTATTTATTTTAGATGGCTAAGATTAAATCTCAAACCATCCGACGGTTCACATTAAATACTACTACTTTTAGATAACTAAGCAAACCTAAGTGTTTTAAGTTTTGAAAAATATTTTAATGGCTAGGATTTAGTAACTTTTAGATAAGTTTAATCTAATGGCTTTTATTTATTCCATGTTCATCAAGGTTTAGTATTTATCTTTATCTAAAAAGGATATACCAGCAATTATCTTTAAATTAGTAAATATCTAATTTTTAAAAAAATACTAAAATTTAGGTGTTTAAATAAATTAGGAAGTTTAAAGTTTTAAGAAACTTATTTCCTATAAAGTAGGTCGCGCACAAGGGCAGCTCTTGTCCTAGTTTTACTATTTACACCCAACTACCTCCTCTCATTTCATTTCTACTTTCATTTCATTTTTATTTTTCATTTCATTTTCATTTCTAGTTTTCTAATTTTCATTTCATTTCTAATGAAACCCTAATATTTAAAAATGATCCTAACCTAATGATTTATTCTATCATTTCTAAGTTTCCATCCTAGGGTTTAGAGTGTCCACTAACATTTCTAGCTCCGAAGTTTTCATTTCTAGGTTCATTTCATTTCTAGGTGACTTATGGCATTTCTATGTTTTGAAACTACTAGAAATGATTATTGTTTATGGTTATTCTAAGTTAGAAGTTGGTTCCTATATTGAGTATAGGTCAATGTAACCCTAGTTTCCATTTCATTTCGCCAGTTTTCTAAACTAAAGGTTCATTTCTAAGGTTTTATGGCTCATTTCTACAAGATAATCCATAATCTCTCTCTCAAAGAGATTTTGAAATACATTTGGTTTTGTTTTGAAAAGCATTTTGGAACATTTGAAAACATTTTATGCAAGACTCTCATGCAAAACTCATTTTGCAAAACATTTCTAGAACCATTTCTTCTCTTGTATACATTCTATGTATACCACTCATGCATTGTGGATGGTTTTTGGCAAAAAGCTTATTTTTCCGATACTCTTTGGTTTGTCTCCTTAGGTTTACACCTTTTTAATACTTATTGGGCCTATTTTGGGTCCATGAGCCTTAAGCCCATGCTTAAGTCTAAGTGGAAAAATCTCGGGTGTTACACTGGGCATCGTATACGTGCTCATATACACAAGACTAACTCAGAAGCCATGCATATGCACCCACGGTGTACAAGTATACTGGGACTTGTACAACCCAAAGGTCTATGGGTTGTATGCCGGAAAACCGGGGCCTACACATGTGCTCATATACACTTGACTAACTGGTAAGCCACGCGTTTGCACCCACGGTGTATAAGTATACTGGAACTCGTAAAACACAAAGGTCATGGGTTGTATGTGGGAATATTAGGGCCCACACACTTGCTCATATCCAGGTAATTAATCGGGGAAGCCACGTGTACGCACCCACGGTGTACAAGTATACTGGGACTTGTACAACATAAAGGTCCTTGGGTTGTACGTGGAAATATTGGGGCCCCAAACATGTGTTCATCATATACACTTGACTAATCTAGGAAGCCATTCGTGCACACCTATGGTGTACAAGTATACTGGGACTTGTACAACACAAAGATCCATTAGTTATATGTGAGAAAACTGTGGCCCACACATGTGCTTATATACATGTGACTGACTGGGAAGCCACGCCTACGCATCCATGGTGTATAAGTATACTGGGACTTGTACAAGACAAAGTGACACATGTATACTATACATGTGACACACAAGGTATTTTTACTTTTGGAAAATAATGACGCGTACAAATCCCTTCGCACGTGACCCTAATGGGATTTTGTCGAAGACATGCGTAAACTGGTATACAAGTGGAGACAAAATACATTTTCTTTTTGAAAAATGAATGATATGCTTTAAGAAAAATCTAGAATTCCTAATTTGTTTAAGAATTTCTAAACCTTAGCATGATTTAATCTTGATGCAAATACTTTGATTAAGTAGAAAACTTTGTTTCTTTTCTTTATTTTGAAAGTTCTCAAGATTATTACAAAGTAGAGTTAGTTTAAGAATTAACTCAACTTAGTTAAGTGAACAAGACTATCGACCCAGCTTAGACATGAATGTCGGGCTTATATGCCCGTCTTTGGTGGTATATATCACTTAACAAGTTTAGGCAAATTCCTAACCTAATCTCGAAATAAATAAACAACTTACTGTTAATGCAACCTTAAATCGTACACAAGTAAATCTAACCTAGATTAAACTTATTCTAGGAGAGATTATCTTATTAAGCTATTAGGTTTTTAGGGTTGGGAATAAATGGACTTGTTAAGCCCATAAGAGAATAAGTGGGTTATAAAACCCTCTGTTTGATGTTAGACCTTTGTGACCCAAAATTGATGATGGGTTGTAAAACCCAAGATTTAAACTTGAGGCCCATGATGTATATCATGAGTTTTAAGTTCAAAAGGAAGGAAAGTGGGCCTATCAAGGTGGGATGTTGGCCCACAAAGGTTTATTTGAAAGCTTATGTAGTGGTTTATTATTTTAGGGGCAAAAGTGTTATTCTCAACCTAAGGTTTTTCTTACTTTTCAACAAAACCTAACTTTTGTCCACTAAGCTTAAGCATTACTTTTTAATACAAAGCATAAAAGTTATATGGCATTTTTTAAAAAAAGTAAATAAACAACTTTATGCAAGACCCACACATTCCCATAGATCAAAAAGTAAGTAAACAACTTTTTATTAAACCCACATATTTTTATGGATCAAAAAGTGTATTTTTATGCCAAAATAAAGAACATCAACATTAATACATTTTTCATAGAGCATGATTTTCACATTAAAGTAATGAATACACCAAATTTTATGGAGCATGAAAATTCAATGTCCCTGTGGTTGTCAGATCCAACCAAAAGTGTATAATTATGGAGAGGGATAAAACTATAACAATTAAAAATTATTTGCTAGAATCTAAGTCTAATAACAAAAATCTCAAAACGGAGTATTGACTTATTCGATTATTAATATGCGAAATTAAGAACAAGAACCGAATATTTCAATTTCTATAAAATAAGTAATCTGAACACAAAGATTTTTGTTCACGAGGAAAACCCAAACTGGAAAAAACCTTGGGACCTAGTCCAGTCGAAACTATCCACTAAGTAAAAAAGAACTTACAAACCTTTACCCACTGACTCAAGACTCGAACTCCATGATCTGATCAGCCGGATGCAATCTCTCCAACTCGAATCCATGAACTACCACTTAGTTGATCTCCACACAATGCGTCTCCAACTCGGAATCCACTAAGTTTCGCAACACAAACAATCACCCGAATCCACGAGCAATCAACAAAAACTTAAATCCACAAGTTCAAACACAAAAAATCCACCAGCAAACCTCAAACAAAGGTTTAAGACTAAGATTGGAAGGATTTAGTCTTCTTCAACAAGCATGGAAGCTAGAAGTATGAATTTAGAACTCCAAGCTGTTAAATTGTGTAGGATTATGAGAAGTAGGGTTAACATAATCATTTTATAGAGGTATGGTACATCCAAACTTGTTTAGGAAACTCCTAAAACAATTTGAGATCGGTTAGGAATTCCATTCAAACAAGAATTTGAATTTTAGCAACTTTCAAATGAGAATTCCCGCGTTGGTTTCGATATTAAAATGTTTCCTATTGAAAGCAAACTCTCATGTTGGAGGTTCTTTCGAAAGCAACAAAGTCCCTATCGAAAGTAAGTTTGTCTATTTTTCAGACTGGCCTAATGGTTTTGAAACCAACATGTTCCTATCGAAAGGAAGCTCATCTGTTTTTCAGAACATTATTAAACTCATTTCGAAAGCAACACTGGTGGTATCGAAATCAAAGTAGTATATCTACTGACTTTGCTTTTCATTTCGAAATCAAAAGGATGATATCGAAATCTACCAACCTATGAAAGATTCTAAGTGTTAAAAACACCATGAAACTTTTATTTTGAGTAAGACAACTTACCTATGGTCTTTGAAACTGACCACTTATGATGATATTAGGTATCTAAGTCACTTACCATCCTAAGATGTTTTTCTGTGGTGTTGAGTATGAGCTTCTCTGTAAGTCGAATCTCCTTCATCTTCAATCTTCAATGACCAGATCATAGAGACAAAATGCTAACTCTAACTCAAGTTATATAAATCTATTGAGTTTGATTTGACACGCAAATTGACAAACCCAACGAGGGAACCTATGGATCTAACAGAGCATTTCATGGTTTTTTTACATCATGGTTCTTACTAACATACATTTTTAAGCATGCTTTCCTTTTGAAAACTAGACCAAAATGATTTAAATGACATTTTAACACTAATACAACATTATTCATGGACCAAAACATGATGACTACATTGTAACATGAATTTATCACATGTCATGCACATTCAAAATGGCATTACATGATTCTAACTTATATGTAAACATCCACATATAGTAAACATCATTTTTAGGCAAGCAAACTTCATAACATCACATTGATATAAAGTTCACACAATATTCTAACAAGTTCATAAATCTAGGCATTATTACTAAAAAATGAACTACCACATATCATGAAATACTTGAAAAATTCATTCACACTACATGATTGATTTCACTAAAAATAGTTTGAGTTATGGAAAAATTACCTAGCTTAAGTCCACACTCCAAGTGAAACTAGAGATTCTCCCTTTTGTGATTCAATCCATTTAAGGCTTTTTGAAACTCTCTTAGTTTGATTTTGATGCACAATAAGGGATGAAATCACTTTCTCACTCTAAAAATGTATGGAAAAAGTAGAAAACAAGTGTGAAGAGAAGGTGTTTTGAAAAATAGTAGAAAATGGTTTCTCTCTTTCTCACTCTAGAAATCTCTCTTGAAATTCGTGCTAGGATTTTTCTCCAAAATCTGTTATCCTCAGACCCTTGGTATCCTTCTCTATTCATAGAAAAAGGGAAAATAGAAAGTTCTTTTGTAGGATTCTGCTCTAAGTATAACACTATCCTTTATCAAAACCCTTAAATGCTTTTAAAAAATCTTTTTTCCTTCCTGATGCCAACGTTGAATTAAGGGGTGATTTGGAAAAATTTGGTACACCCATTTCACAACAAAATGAAACCTATTCTTTATTTTAAGGTAATAAGACAAACAAGGGTTAACTTTTGTTGCAAACAAGATACACCAATTTTATGTAGTACACCACTCACATTTTCACACAACCTCATCATCTTACACTTAATTCTACGCCAATTCGAACTAAAATTCTGACATTCAGCACGCATCTCGAAGTATATCAATGATGGGTAATTTTCCACATGGGTGCCAAAAATTTGGCGTCTACAAGAATTCTATATTATGTTCTTCCACAATTATGTGCAAATACACACAAGATATAATATACACAAAACATCTACATTATTATGCGCAAGTACCCGCTGAAGTGTCCACAAGCATCGGTGATGAGATGTGTTGACACAACAAAAAACCACAAACATGTTGTGTCCTTGTTACATAGATTTTTTCCAAACAGAACGCACCCACACACGCACAAGATAAAAAAAAAATACAGTACTGATTACCATGGAACTGCAAAGGAAGGGATGAAATAGAATGGGAATCACAAAATATGATCATCTCCTTACATAAAAATACACAATTAAAAGGTAAAACAGTAGTTGTGGTTTACATGATTGGATCTTCTAATCTACATCTTTCCCAATATTTGCTATGTGCTGTTGGAGTTGCTCACAGAGTCTAGACATCTGCAAGAGCAACAACTTACACTGTTGTTCTTGTGAGGTAGAAGAGAAACTCGACGTTGTTGTCCGAGGTGGTGCAGGCTCTGTTAGGATATCTTGGATCTGAGAACATAGCCTGGATGCTTCATGATCATTTCCATAAGCTTCGGCAATCTGCTGAAGCAGTTTAAATCTTGGTGGTTCTTGGGGAGGAAAGGACAATTGGGCCGGTATTGGAGGGACAAGGAAGGGATGTTGAAGTAACTGAGGTATTCGCCACCTTTCATTGCGATCCCATGCAAGACACTTCTTCATAAGATCAAGTAGCCATGGATTTGAAACCAGTCCATAAGTAATTTCATGGTTTCGATCCGTTATTACCTTGAATTTGGCCCAAAATGTCTTGTATTCTGCAAATGGTGTTCTCCCGTAGACCATTTGATACAGGATGCAGCCAAGGGACCAGATATCTGATGGTCGACCGCACTTTATAGCATTTCCGTTAGCATCATTCTCATTGCACATGAAAGCTTCTGGGGACATGTAGCTCAATGTACCAACCTGCAGTTAGTAGTATAAAAATTACAAACAGATATGACAAGTAATGGGTTTCAGTTGTTTCACCCATTGTTCCAATTTGGATACCCCACATGTTTTAAAAAATGAAAAGGGCTGTTTAGACATATACCCCTACTTCTTATGGCTAATTTTACATGTGTTCTAATATTTTCAAAAATTAGACATAACCCCTTGGACTTTAATCAAATGCCGTTGACCAACAAAAAACACCACATTTTCAATAAATTAGGCGTAACCCGTTACGCGTTCGTCAAAGGTAATTGACCAACAAAAAAAGGAATGTCACATGGGCATTACTATAAAATCAAAATTACCAAACTATAACATTCGATTTCTAAATATCTTGAACTGCCCTTATGACACATCTCTTTGCTGTGAGTGTGGATTATGTGAACATTAAAAAAGATGAGGAATATTTTGGTCATTTTGATTTAACACTAACCATATTTTTAGTTAGTCAATATCATTTGACTAAGGCCTGGGGTGGAATATTCGTTACTTGAAAATACTAGGGGAAGTACCAAATTAACTGCAAGTAGAGGATGTATTTCAAAAATTGGGTATCAACGTGGGTGCACAAAATGGACAACGTGGATGCAACATTTAACTCAAGTAATTTGTTGCTTTCTTCTTGTGTTTCTATATTACGTGCTTAGAAGGAAAAGAGGGGAAAAAAAAAGTAAGGCTGAGATAAATAAAGATGAGGTGGAACCTGTGAGTCTCGTTGAATGTTAGTTGTATCACTCATTATAGCTTTGGCAATGCCAAAATCAATCAGCTTCAGCGAGCCTTTGACAAGGAGGAAGTTAGCTGGCTTCAAGTCTGAGTGCACGATGCGCTGTTCATGTATTGTGTTTACAGCTTGAAGTATTTGCTGCCAAAAACCAACAGATCAGCTTTCTTCTTTACAGAAAAAGAAATATTAATCTGTTATTGCCTGATCAACAACCAGTTTCACATACATAAACCCCATGGACATACAAGTTACAAAAATTTATAGATCCAAACCCTTAGCAAAAGGATCTCGTGAAACAGCATATTAAGACTTGGTCAACAAATTTTAAAATGGGCTAATCAACAAATTCTGAAGCAAGAGGGGCCACTTCGGAAGAAAAAGAACAACATTTGCATCTAAATTTATGTGCTACAACCCTAGAAAATCTTCATATTGTGTCAATACTCCTACATGTAGAGTCAGACAGGGTGGGAGTAATTGCATCCACATATAAATCAATACAAAAGAAGATAAAGACAAGTAAAATATTAATCGCCTAGTTAGAACCCCATCCAAGTAAAGTAAGGCATCAAGGTAATTTTGCAGTAGCATAGGTCATGTGTTTTAGGTCCATAATTCAGCATTCTTACCTCTAACAAAAGATACATTAGTTTATCTAGATTCTGAAACATAATGCTCATTCTAAAGCATTTTTAACCAGAGAATATATCTTGAGAAGTTCTTAAGATTTAACTTTTTGGTTATATGACTTATATCAGATTTTGGGAAGAATCTTAGTAACGCCAAATTGTCAGAAAATTATAGTCGGGTACAAAGTTTATATACAAACCTATCAAAAGGCTAAAAAAAGAATACTATAAGCATCAAATTTTGAGAAAACTGGGTCATATTCTGCTGAAAATGAGGGAAAAGAAGGAAAACTCAGAAACTGTGTCATGTTCTTATCATTTTTCTAGTAGTTCATGAATATAGCGTGACTCTTGGTTATACCACCAACAATTGGGGCATCTCCATAACCATAATCAATTCTTCGATTCAAACCTAGACAATCCATGGCCCAGATTTCACAGCAACAGTACTTTAATTGTCTGTCATACAAAACATTTCAAACATCCTCTAATCGGGGAATCGCCACAACCATAATGCCCAAATTTCACAACAGTAGTGCCTCAATTGTCTGCTATACAATGGAAACATTTCAAATATCCACTAATCATGCCAATCAACTGTCTTATTTGGCTGGATTTGAGGATGCCCAGTCTTCATCCAAATCATATCACATAAGCAAGAGGTAATTAGAATATGTCAATATGAAAGATCAACTTCGGTTATTGGTTGAGGAAACCAAGTATATTGGTGAAACATGCATGAATGCTAGTTAAGCTTGAGCTTGAGAGGAAGTTTAGATAGTCATCTAAGAAGCACGGACACGACAAAACACGGACACGGCGACACGACAAATCATAAAAAAGTAGGACACAGACACGGCAAATATATATTTATTTAAATATATAATTATATATTTTCAATTTTAACAATTAACAAATGATATAATCAAAAGAAATTTTGTTGTAGAGTTGGTGCATCAATTTTGATGCTAAGTTGCTACAAAGTAAAAACGTAAAAATCACAAAAAGGATATCTTTATTTGTGCTAGTGTTTCAACTTTGATGTTTAAAAGGAATAAAAAACAAAAATTAAACCATGTGGCCTGTTCGAGAAGTGTCCGCGGCATGTCCACGACGTGTCTGTGGCATGTCCAAGCCATATGTCACGTGGGACACGATGTGCCGTGTTGGACACGTGACCCACGCGTGTCCAACGAGTGTCCGTGTTTGACATGTGTTTGACACATGTCCGACACGGACACTCCATCCTTGGCATGTCCGTGCTTCCTAGATAGTCATGAACTACATAGACATCAAATCAATAATGAGAATATGCTTTTCGTAGATATAAATTCCATATATTGGCATTCATCAAGCATAATTCATGATTAATCAGAACAATTGATTAAGGCTTTTCATATGATTCAGAATCGGAACGAGCTATGTTGTTTTCTGCGAGATGCGAGGCGAGGCGAGGGCCTTGTCGCCTCGCATAAGCACGCCTAGTCGACGCCTAGGCGTCGCCTGAGAATCTTTAGGTCATAGCAATTAAAAAACAAAAATAGCAGAAGATAGTAATAAAAAAATAAAGAAATACTGCTGGTTTTACAAATACAACTTCTGTTTTTAATAAAACAAGCTGCACAAACAACAAAGCATTGCCTATTTTATAATATAGTCTGCTTTCTTTTTTATTTTAATAATAGAAACTACTTTTTTAATTATAGAAAGAGCTATGATTGTGTTTTAAAACCATGTACTACTTTTTTCAAAACCTTGTGCTGCTTTTTCCAAAACTTTGTGCTGTTTTTTTTAAAACCAGCCACCAATATTAGTTTTTTAAAACCAAAATCTTTCTCTCTCTCTCTCTCGTCGCTTCTTGCCGCCTCTTACTTCCCCGGGTTGAGGCGACAGAATTTTTACATGCACGCCTAGGCCGCCTAGGCGCGCCTAGGCGTCGCCTGTAACAACATAGGGAACGAGTACATGGAAACAGTTAATGTTTCGAATTGTTTAGGTTCATATTTCTATATCCATTGCAACCGCCAACCAGTATTTCGGCATTCCTGCTTGAGCTATACGAGATGAAATATTTACACATGGTTCTTGTAATTAGCATATAAATAAGAATGTACTCATGACATGACAGTTTAAAATTAGAGTACATGATCTGTCAATGTCATGCAACTCATGTAATTATGAATCAAATGATGGCCATGATATACAAATACGGAAAAACAAACATCAGAAACAAATTGGAAACCAATCGCATAAACACTCCTCAAGAACTGAAAATACAGTTAGCACTCCACAGCATGAAGAAACTACAATGAAATGGATAGCAAATTGATCGAAAACGAACAAAGTGCTAAAAAGTTACTGTTAGAAGTTTATATTTTAGTGTTACTGTTCACGTGAATAGTGTTTCTGGTTTTAGTAACTTTCTAAGTTCAACCACTAGTTAGTTTCCTACTTTATTTAAGTTTCCTACTTTCATTCTACTAAGGTATCCTAGTTGTTTCTATTTTGGGTTTCTTATGTTTGTCTATAAATAGATTTTATTAGGGACTTTTGACTATTGAATTGGAATAAGATTTTCTAAGTTTTAGTTTTTAACCGTTACCTAAGATACTGCTGATAAGGGTGAAAGACAGGGCAGAGGTAGATTTTATGACAACACAATGCCGTAAAAATTATGAAATTGATCAAAAGTAGAAAAAAGGGTCACATTATAAAGAATATAAGTTGGTAAGTAAAACATACAAGTTGGATCAGGGAAACCATTAATTTGCAGCCATTTTTCAGGAGGTCTCAAAAGAAGGAAAACTTTAGTTGCTTCTCAAAACTGGTTTAGCCCACACTGCTCGTAAAAACCAGTTTCTTACGCTCCTAGATGACTTCAGGGAGCTTAGGTTCGATCAACAGTACGAATGCCAAAGACTATAGTGAAAATGTTACAAGTTGAGACCGTTACAGAAAAACATTAGACCTGGCAACGAGTCAAGGTTAGGGTCAACCCTAAGTAGGTTGGAGGGTCAAGATGATTAAACCCTAACCCTGACTACTTTATGAAATGGGTCATTTTTCGAAACCCTAGCCCTGTCTAGTTTGATTTTTTCTATATATAAAACAAAGAAACAAGTTAGGGTCAACCTTAACCCTAGCAGTCTTGACAGGTCATGGGTCAGAAATGCCCAACCCTAACCCTGACTTGTTTAGCCACGGTTCTAGTCAGGGTTATGATTGACGCGAGTCAGGGTCAGGTTTTGCCAGGTCTAGAAACCATCTTCTGAGATACTCAATTCACAATAAAAAAACACTAGCTAAAACTCACAAAAATGAAGTAAAATAAGGTGATAAAAGACCTGCCAATAGAACCGAAGCCAGTTCTCGTCCATACTCAAGTTGGAGCTATCCATTTCTTTCCACTTCTGCGACAGCATATGAGCCAAATCGATTTCTCCATATTCTAGTACCATGTAAATATATCCATCATCCCTGATTCTTCCATCCTTGATACTCATGGAGCCATTCATTACTTCCTTGAGCAAAATTTTATCTGTCACCTAAGAAGGAAGGTGGATATCAGAAGGCTAACGAACACATCATAGAGGTTAGTAAATCAGGATATACTGTTTATAGTAAATCATATTTATCATTTGCAGATTAGTTAAAGAGTTCCAGAAACAAAATCCAGGAGTATTGTTGTTTAAAAAGCTGCAGAAAGTTTGTAGTTGCTGCCTATTTATTAGTTTAGGAGATTTAGAAGTTTCTGCACAGCTATATCTTTATGGCCCAACGCATAAAGCATGTCAAAGCTCTTTTAGGGGTCCCATGTGACCCATAGGCCTTAGAAAGTTCAGTTTCGATGATCTATTTGCATCTGTTCAAAACGCAAGCAGTGGATAGCAATATAAATCTGTGTATGAGCACCAATTTTCGCACTTTGCCGTGTTTCTAATGCCCAATACATGCTGTCACGTCCAAGCATGTAGTAGTGTTATACTTTTAGTTGCAGTAGAAGCATATTTTATCAAACGTTGTACAGATGTAGTAGAAATTTAATCTGCTTAGTTTAAGTTGGGTAGTCTGTTGAGATAGGTGCAAATTTGTAATGTAATTGGGCTTCAAATATTTATGAATTTTCAATATGAACTTCTTCTCAAAAAAACTATTTATGAATTTGGTGATTTCAGTTGAGATGATTGTGCCTTATATATTCTCTCAATTGGTTCAAATGACGAATAATGCTTCCCAATGGACAAAGCTTATCAAGTTTTATCCTCACTCATGATTTGTTGGGGACTTTCCTAAATATCTACCTTAGTCT
This sequence comes from Macleaya cordata, assembly GCA_002174775.1. Classification (NCBI taxonomy): domain Eukaryota; kingdom Viridiplantae; phylum Streptophyta; class Magnoliopsida; order Ranunculales; family Papaveraceae; genus Macleaya; species Macleaya cordata. Next base: position 16,248 of record MVGT01001792.1, read on the forward strand.
GCTTATCTAGTTTATTTTCTGGTTTTTATTCAGCCTATATACTTTTCAGAAGCTTCCGTACATTAACATTGTTGGAAACTAGTTGCAAATGTATACGCCAAGCTTAGGGATAATCCAATCAAAGACATAGCAAGAATCAAGTCCAAACAAAGACATCTTTTGGAATATTACGTGGAGTAGCCAATATTTTCATTGATGGAGGTAATGATTGTAAGGGACCTACACATCTTAGTCTGACAGATGATTCCTTGCCGTTGGATTTGAACATTTTTGAAAATGGAGCGAGTCCGTGGGTATAAACGTTGGGTCCTAAGATTATAGCGACAAACCCAAAAGCTAGAAGTTACCAATCAAGCAGATCTTCAATTTCTAGGTCCACTAAATGATGGGCAAACCTTCATGAGGTTACGGAGCCCAACAAGGGAGAGATCCGTTTTTTTACTTTGGCTAAATGGCAGTAGCTGACTTATATTACATATTCAATGGAAGCCAACAAACCATATTCGTACTACTTTAGAGCAATTTTGTCACTCCAATGATAACTTTGAAGTAATAAAGGATATCCCATGTATTTTTAGAGCTAGTGCTACCAGTTTACTTTTCTTTTGCCATCATTCACATTGAAAAACGTGACATTGGTCATTTGAAGTTATGTGCCGAATGAAATTATTGTACTTCATAAACCAAAATACTAGAAACTACCCCCATATCTTCATTTTTCTTTCTCCTCCATACTCTTCCACTTTTCTCCTTTTTCTTTCCCATTTCTTCCTTACTCCATCCATCCCTTCTTTGTCCTTCTTCTTCCGTCGTATTCTTTCTTTTTCCCTCAATTCTCCTTCCTCCTCTATCTTTCCTTCTTCCTCAATTCTCCTTCCTCCTCTATCTTTCCTTCTTCCTCATTTTCTTCTTTTTTTCTTGTAATTTTCCATGTAGATACATCTAGGGACGAGTCCAACATCGATCTAAGACAAAAGTATTATAACACGGATCCAATCCCTACAGCTATCCACAAAGCAAAATTAGTAATTCCCCCCTCTTGCGATTGGATTACCCCAAACATTCAGCTATGGCAGAATGAATCATAATATGTCTCGGCATGCCCAAATAGATTCTACAAAGAACAAAAGGTTTAAATGAATCAATGAGAACATGGACTTGAAGTAGTGCTACAAAATCAGCATTAAGTTGTTCTATCAAAATTCAACATCAATCAAAAGCAAACTTCTTTAAACTAGTTAGTTGTTACTAGAGTTTCACCTACTATCCTCGTTTGAAAGTCCACCAATAAGTTTATAGATTTGGATGAAAAAGTAGAGTTTTTCCTAACAAGGAAAAAAAAATACTCTAGGGTGTGCGTGTGTGTGTGTGTGTGTTGGGGGGAAGGTGTTTTGTTATTTCCTGTCAGCCCATGGCGAACGTGACAAGTCTCACATTTTTTAATTAAATCAATGACGAATGGAAAGGATCAAGGAGTGTTGCCAAAGCTTAAAAATGCAAGGTTATATCATTTATTAGCTTGAACTCACAAGAGTGTGTTATTGATGTCATCGTAATTCTTTCTTTCCAAGTTTTCACATGGAATTATAGACATAACAAGAATTCATAAAGAATATAAAATCCCCAAACACTCTTGAGAGGTCGATATGACAAAAGTACAAAACACATAAAGGGTAACCTTCATTTTTCAAAACCGATTTTATCATGGATATCCAATTGATCACAAGGTGTGGGTCTGCCACCAGACCCTGCCAACTGTGTAAACAAATTTTGTATCTTCAGATCTTCGTAAACAAACCCAAAAAGTTTGTAATCTTTTGAAACAGAAATTCCATGTTTATTAAGATGGAATATTAGTGAGAACAATGCTTAGTGCAAGTGTTATTTTCTATTAATCAATTGGAAGACCAACCATCAATAAAGATTTAATTATTTAAAAGAGTGATCCTAGGACACGTGTTGACAAAAAAATGAAAATCTGATTTCATAACTAGTAGTCTAGTAATAATTAATAAACTCATAATTCTAATTTCGTAACTAAGAACCTAATTCCATAACTAATTTCATTATTTACTGAGAACAAAAACAAAGAAAACAAAACAAAAGGGTTGAAAAAAAAAAGAACAAAAGAACAAAGGAACGTCGCGTCCGTCAACTGCATGCCTTTACAATGTACACTTATCTATTCAAGAATCAAGATGCTCACTTGTTTACTAGGAAACCATCATTTTATGTGAACCAATCAACCAACCCACGAGCATAATGCAAACAGCAAATACATATAGCAGTAGATGATTCTCCTTCTTTAAGCATGTGAAAAATTTAGAGTCCTTATTAGTTATTACCTAGTTTTATTTCCACAGAACAGAACCATTTTCAATAGATGTGACATGTTAGAGAAAAGTGCCTTCTCCTTCAAATTAGTTTAATAAATTAATAATATAACTTTCACATTACTAGGAAACTATCATTTTGTTTGAACCAACCCACGAGCATAATGCAAATACTTACAACATTCGATGATTCTCCTTCTAGAACCATGTGAAAAATTTAGAGCCCTTATTACTTATTACCTAGTTTTTTTTTTCCACAGAACAGAACCATTTACAATAGATGTGAGATCTTAGTGAAAAGTGCAATAATAATAGAACTTTCACATTATAAATATATTGTTGCTGGAACTAACTTAAAATTTTAAAAGTGTCAATACCTCATAGTCGATCAGTTGTATGATGTTGTTCTTCCCCTTCAGCTTGTTTAGATACTCAATTTCCTGACAAAAGCCAAAAGCAGTAGAGTAATCACGACCTTTAAGCTTGATATTTTTGAGAGCATAGATGGTACAATCTGATGAAATGACCTTGTGAACCTCACTGCTTCCTCCACTGCCTATCTTTCCCAGCTTTTGATATAGTTTCCCATTAACTTTAAAGAATAGATCCGGATCATAACTTTTCTTGCGAGGAGCTGATGACCCTTTGCCACTAACAGCTTTTTCTGGTTTATCAGATTTGGAAGGCTCCAATTTCGTATCTGAATACGAGCTTTTTGTCCCTGGAGCCTGTGATTGTACATCAGTGGTGTCACCAGAAAACCCTTTCCCTTTATTTGACTTATCATCAAGAACAGAAGAACCCTTTGCATGATCGACAAGTCCATCTTTCAAACCATCACTTTCCTCAAGTAGAGAGCCTTGTTGCCCCTTTGACATCCCATGATCCCTAACTCCTATGGTCTCCAGAGCAGAGATAGACGCTTGGGTTGTAGCAGCAGTCTGGTCAATTAACATCACACTGGTGCATTGAAATGTGGGACATTGTGGAATTCCTGGAGTAATAGGCCGAGGGTTCACATCCAAATTTTCAATTTCCATGTGAAAACTGCTATCCCGATAGGATTGAGAGCCGTAGGTCGTAGAATTAAGCATTGGTGCAGACCTTGAATGGACCGAGGTCGTAGTCACACATGATGAATCCACAACTGAAGATTGAGTCATGGGATGGCTTATATCATTCCCAACAAATGCCGCAAGTTGGTGTTGCTGATCCTGCATCAGCATGCTTCTCTTGGCTAACAAAGAAGAAATCCCACTATTTGACCTCCCGGGCATTTCTAACTGCTGTGAATCTCGCTGTCTCGGATCGTAACTGTTAACAGCTGATATCTCAACACGACTGCTAGCATCGCAATCCATCTCTGTCAATGCAATAGAACTCATGTGAGACGATAAGTGGTCCGTTTCAGTGGCCATAATACGCTCATCGGCCCCTGCATAAAACAGAACAAAAGAAAGAGATGGAAAACATTACGCAGCCAAAGCTGCTTAATGAACTAGTTCTTTCAAAATTAGAATACTACTAACTTACTCTTTCCATCCAAAGAAAACTGAACCTTCTTCTGACATTCAAAGGTTGAGATGTTTTGAGGTACATTATTATGATCAAGGGTCGGATCTGTTCTAGTTACCGTCCCGGTAAAAGATGGTGGAGTAATTGATGAATCATAGGGATTTCTCTGCACAATCAACTCTTCAGCTACATTATTAGCCTGTCTTGACGATGCTACAACTTGTGAGTTCTCAGTCTCTGCCGTAAGTCCAGCATTGGAATTAGCGGGTTTTGATCGTTCTCTCTGGGGAAGCAAAATACGCCTTGGTAAAATACTACTAGACTGCATTGTACCTGGAAATTTCTCATAGTAATCCAAACGAGAAATAGGGGAAAAAACAGAAATTTAATTTGTTATTCGATTGAAAAACTCCAAAAACAAAATAAATTTTCAAACCCTGCAGAGATAAATAGATAGAGAGAGAACTTTCAGGAATTAAATTACACCAATATTTTACTGGATTGCATTGTATCTGGAAATTTATCACAGGAATCCGAACGAGAAATAGGAAAACCTAATTTTAATTGGTTTTCAGTTGAAGCCTTCAAAAATAAAACAAACTTTCAAACCCTAAAATGACAGATAGACGAGGCAGGCAGAGAGAGAAAACTTTCAAGAGCTAAAATCACAGAAATTACTTTCAGGAACTCAAAAAACAAAATAAATCTTCAAATCCTACAAAGACAGACAGACAGACAGACAGCCAGAGAGAGAGAGAGAGAGAGAGAGAGAGAGAGAGAGAGAGAGTAGAGAGAGATACCGAGAGGTCTGTGACGCTTGAAAGCAGCCTGAACATGCCGGAACAAACCAGGCGGTGAAGATGTAAAGGAGGAGGAAGTGAAGGAGCGAGATGTGTTGCTGTTGGTGTCGGCAAGGATCTTATCCTTGGATGGTGAAGGTGGGGCTGCTAGAAGGTTAGCCTCCCTCTCCTCCATGACCAGATCTCAACGGCATCTCGGAACCTTGAAGAAGAAGAACGAACGAACAAAGAAAACTGATCCAAAAAGGTTTAATAGTAATGGGAGTTTTTTAGGGCTTTTTCTTGATCTATCATGAGTTGTTAAGTTGAGATGATGATTTTGGTGATGTGGTCTCTTTGGAAGGGATTTTTGCAGATTGGTAAAGTTGAAATGAGAGAAACACAGAGCTCATCTACTCGTTGGAGAGAGAGAGAGAGTTGGCGGAAACATATACGGGTTTTGAAGTTGTTTTTTTTTTTTTTAAATGAAAACAAAGGACTGGCCTTTGCCGCTCAGCGCTTTGGTAGGGCAAGTGCACACTCTTAAACCCCAATCCCAAAGAATTTTTAAGGCTAGCGGACACTCTTAAATACGAAAATTATCACCTTATCCGATAATTTAATAGAGGGTGTAGGGGTTAAGGGTACCCACAGATATATTCTGCGATGCAGAATTCCAGATAAGTTCTGCGATGGCACAATTAAAAAAAATAAAAAGAAAGGAGTCGCATAAGTTTTCTACAACAAACCTTTTTTAATTAATAAAATAATTAAAAAAAATATGTTTGAGTTAATGAAATAATTTTAAAAAAAGGGTGTCGCATATAACTTCTGCGAGTATGCGACACATGACACCTCCCCCATTAGCCTTGCCAACGGGTTATACCTCAAACCCACCTTACTTGTTGGTGGGTTTGAAGTAGGCCACAGGCCTTGCCCTTACGGATTTATTAGGCGTACAGAGTTAAGTAAACATTTGCTTTGGTAATAAAAGGGGACAATTAGTGATATACCCCCAAAAAATTAATCGCTTTTGCGATATACCCCAATTTTAATTGAAATTAGGGATATATCTCTGTAACACCATAAAAATTTTCTTGTGGGCCTTGAGAAGCCCATGGGCTGAGCCCATGAAATTGTCCATACCCAATATGGGGTGGCATGTGTGTAGGGTACTTGGCAACTGGTGCCATACACATGAAAGGAGTTAATGCCACACGTGACTTTTATGTGATAAGTGAGTAGTTGATGGATTGATTTCAACCCTTAGATGAACTAGTACCTCATGCATAAGATGAGAAGTGGAGTGTTGCAAAAATGCTTTTGTGTGGAATGAAATGCATTGTGACATGTGCTTTTACGTAGAAAAGTTGCATGCCTGCATTCATGCTGTTAGGGATTCTAGGTTTTTAAAATTTAAACTGGCAGCGGAATTAAAATTAGTTTAAAACTATTTCCTTGAATCCCTTTTAATTCTTAATCGCTGTTAGGAATCTTAAGAAGGTTGGAGGATTATTACCTTTGAAGCGTGATTGAAGAAGACACTATGTTGAAGTTCTCCTCTTCCTGCTTCAATCCAACGGAGCGGATCTTCAAAACTGTTTCTCCTTCTTCCTCAAAACCAAACCCTAGTTTCAGTATTAATGGAGGCTAGGGTTTTTAGTATTTTAGAAGTAATTAGAATAGATGGAGAGGGAGAGGAGGGGAGCCACGATTTTTAGAGGGGTGGTCCTCTAAAAATCGCCCCTCCCTTATATATATAAGGGAGGCCATCCTAACCCTAATTCCAATTCCTAATTAGATCTAATTTGGGTCCCACTAAAACTAGCTAATTAATTTAGTTTCCTAATCCCTTTATAACTCTTATAAAATTAGGAACTAAAATAATAATTACAAGTTGGTCCACCAAGGACTTGTAATTGAACCCTCTAGGTTTAGTGGAATTAATATAAAACCCTCCCACTACTTAATTTATAAACAGTCCCTCCACAGTTTCTGATATTCGTAAAAACCCCTTAGCTTAGTAACATTTACAAGTCAGCACTATGGGGTAATTACTTATTTACCCTTAACCATCAAATGCATTGACATTAATATTTATTCTAATAATCTTCTAAACATTTTAGAAGATCACTGGCCAGTTTAGAATAATATTCCATGCATTGATTTAAGTGAATATCTTTGAAGTGGATTTCATGTTGAATATTATAATCCTACTATGAGATTACAGTCATCCATTTTGCTCAGAATATTGGATCACGTTTTTCGTCGATTGACCTCACTGTTTGCAAAACAAAACAACTGTGACCCACATGCAGGGTATATATATATTCTCAGAATTAAGGACTTTTATCCAAAGTAGTGTAAAAATACTTTAAATGAGCTGATATGAAATATAAAGTATTTTTCGACGATCTAGTTCAATGTATTCCAAATACATCAATATACAAGTCTAGAAGTCTCTACTTCTGTGATGGAGATACATCACATCACTTACGTGATCGACTTCAGTATATTATAGTCTTCCAAATAACGTGCAGTTTATTTAGACCATGAACAAAGCATTAACTAATGAATCATATCTCTCCTCATATACAACACTTGTATATGAATAATTCATCGAAATTATTAATCTCACCATGCATGTTAAATATGATAAATTAAATTAATGATAAACCAAGTAACCATAGATGTCAAACATGTTGTTTTTAGGGCATAACCCCAACACATGCACGTACAATTATACCTACACTTGTATGTACGTGGGTCTATACACATTTTTATACGTAAATATGTTTACATGTAAAGTATATATATATATATATATAAAGATAGTTACAAACCTTGAATTGTTTATTCACATGCAAATTGAGTACGTGATAGGAATGCAATGCAAATGTCGATATATATATATATAAGTGTACGTAGGGTATATAATTTATACGTGTATAAGAATACTAAAGGATCATGTGGACCCCACACCTACCCAAAAACGTGAATAACCCTAGGGGTTATTAGTTAAGTCTTGTGGGTTACTGATCAAAGTTGGTTTAGGAAAGAGATATTTTATGAAACAATTGTGAAAGTGGTCTTAGAGTTTTGGAATATAGAAAGAGATAGAGGTCTTAGAGTTTTGGAATATAGAAAGAGATAGAGAGAAACAAAATATTTTTACTTAGGAAATAGGTTATTCCCACACCATTGGATGATAAGATTCAATGGTGTGGATGTCACCCAACGTTAAGATCGATCCACACTAGGGAGGTTTTAGTTTCAACTTCCTAAAATATCTAAAATCTCATTTATTTTAGTATTTAGAATAACTAATTAACTTGGAGAGTTTTTATTTTATAATTTTCATACTAATTAATTACATCAATTTTTGGAAGCCCAAAACTCTTAAAAATGGTAATTTCTTAAGCCCAAATTACCCCCAACGTTGGTAGGGACCCCAAAAAATAAAATTCTAGGGTTTAGGGGCATTTTGGTAAGTATACAATGAGATATTTGCTCATTAATGAAGAAAAACGAAAAATTAGTTTAAGTGGAGGGAATTTAGATTTCTAGGGATATTTTTCAATTAAGAAAATCTAGGAGATGGGAGGATCGACTATAACCTAGTCGTCCCCCATTCTCTCCCTTTTTGGTGAGGGTTGTTTCAAAAAAAAAAGAAAAGAGAAAGAAAGAGATAATCGTCCGGCCCTAAGGGGAGTTTTGGTGGCTTTCTTCTTTATCAAAGCTAGAAAGGAAATCAAGGGGAGAAAGACTTGTGAGCATAGGTTGATCACCATCATTACCGGTAAAGGTATGGTTCAACGAGGGTAAAGTATATTTTTTCTAAATTTTATTCCATGATGTTCTCTTCCATGGTATGAATATTGTTTTTATTCCATAAATACTAAATATTGTTCATGATGCGCTAAACGATTTTTATTATGAAGTTGGATTCCACGAATATTAAATATTGTTCATGTTGCATTAAATAAAGCAAGAAATTAACTAAGTGTTGAGTATGCTCATTGGAGCATTGCATGATTTGATGAGTAATTTTAAATCATGTCCACCGAGGTGTGGGATTCCTGCAGAAGATCGTACGAGGTACGATGGAGAAAAACGTGTAAAATACACCATTAAAGCATGTCATATGCATATTTCTGTGGAGTTTGGCTTATGTAAGTATTTGATGTTAGATCTAAGTTTCTTTTTAATTAAATGTTTTATGTTGAATCCTACTAAGCAAAAGCTCACCCTACGTTAAATCCCTCCACAGATTAAAGTACGAGAAGATCGGCGACTCGCATGAATAGTTTATGGCAAGAACCTACTTCGGTAAGGATTACTATCCCTACCTCAGTTTATGATTCTAATGGACATGGTAATGGGCATGGCAAGGAAAGAAATCAATAAGTGCTTTTAGAGTGTTTTAAAAACATTTTGGACAAGATGGGATGTTTTATGGTCGTTTTTAGTTGATTTCGATTTTGACTGTATACTAGGTTTTCTGACCAGTAGTTAGTGTTTGGATGATATCTGATGTTTTATATGTTGGATTGGAATTTCGTTTATATCAATGGACTCATGAGATCCAGAGGAGTTTACAGTAAAAATTGCATGATTTTAGGATGTGTTTAAGTTAGGTTTTCCTATTTTAAAATTCAATCTATGCGTACTGAAATCTGTCACTGTTTGCGTATGTACTAGGTTGCGCCTATTTTCTGAATAAATCCTTAGGAAACTGGACTTGGGCTAAAACACCAAAATTGTGTGTCTCTGAGTCTATTTTCAGAGAGATTTGACGAAACATGATTCTGATATATTAAGAGTAAATCATGAATTTTTAACTGAACATCATACAGAAGCAGTCAGTTGTATATGTTCTAATATTCACGTTATTTTATGTGCGTTTTTCTATCTAAAAAATATTACAAAAATATTATGTGATTGTAGACATGTTTATGAAGAAAACCTCATAAGGTGCTCCTGTTTTGGATGCACAATGAGAACGAAGTATCCTAAAAATTCTAGAATCCCCAACAGGTACAGTTGTTAACGTGTAAACACTTGGGGTACATGGACCCTAGGACCCTAGTCAGACCCAATGACTTGTGTGGGCCTACGGACAGGCCTAACCATATTAAGTTTTTGTTTGAAAACTCTGATTTAGACGTGGGCCTATTTGACCTAATTGACTAAGAGCCAAACCCAGTTTGTTGGGCCTAAATCGACCAAGCCCAAGAGAGATGGACCAAAAACGCATTTAAAAAATCGCTTAATTAATGTTCCGGGCTTTGAATATTTACACCCAAATGTGGTGTAAGTACACCCAAGGTACGGGATATTACAATCTCTAAATTTACAGTTTTTGTTATAAGGCACATTATCTGGTCACTTGCACAACATGTGATAGTTTTTTTTACCAAAATGCCACTTAAGTCCTATTTTTTTTAATGACACTAATACCCTCATGTATCTTCAACTGCTAAGCCGCTACATCTTTTATGAATTATCCAACGGTTGTAGTTATATCAAGGATTGGATGGCCAGATCTAAAGTTAGTATGTAGCACGTCCAATCATGCCATTGTTTTAGAAGGGTCTGGCAATTTTGGGAGAAAAAACTAGGGTTTTTGAAGCACCATAAAACGAAGAGGAAAAAGAGATTTCAACCACGTTTTGGTCGTTGAATGCATGAAGAACAACTAAAAAGTAAGGATTTCTAGTGTTTAACAATTGATTGATCAATGAACGGAAGCCTAGTCACAAACTTGGCATCTGATGTGTTCAAGGCACTATCAAATCACAAAAACAGGGTCCCTATCCTAGATTTTAAATTGGAATAACTAAAAAATTAGTCCCATCCCAAAGTTTAACTCACTTTAATGCTTGACGATGAAGAACTACGCGATCCACCTATTGACGATAAAGAACCACGCGATCCACCCATTCTACAAGTTATTTGTAGAAGATTCAGAACCCAGAAGCTTCAATTGAGTACCAACAATCACTGGGAAGAAGCTTCTTATTTACAGATAAATGAGTTGAAGAAGATGCCATCTGATAAAAATAAAAATAAATAGTTGAAGAAGATGATTGTTGCATTGGTGATCTATAATTTAGGTCATGGTCCGTTGGATATAGCATAAGAGATGAAGTGTCACGTGTGTTAGCAACGGAGGGGACAGAGGGTTATTATTAGAATTTTTAAAATATAGGACTAAAGTAGTTCACGTATGCAACATGTAGGGCCATTTTAGTAAATGAATGCATTACGTGTTGCACATGTGGTCACTTAACGTTCTTTTTTACAGAAACTATCAATTTGAGGTATATCCCTAATTTCAATTAAAATGAGGGCATATCGCAAAAGTGACTAGTTTTTTGGGAGTATATCACTAATTGTCCCTAATAAAAGTCACTTTTCTAAGGGTGTGTTTGGACTATGAGAAAAAATGGAAAATTGTTATAAAAGGTGATATGAGGTGTGGTTGCTGTCCACGTTTAAATATTGGGGCTTAACACACCTTATACATGTGTCAAGCTAACCATTTGCATGGTTTTATGTGAATCCATTCCCTCCCTTATAAATTTTTTTTTTATAAATTACTCTAAAGGAGTAAAATTTATTAATAAGAAAAAAGGGACAACAAGGAAGAGGGGGACATAGAAAGCCTTACCTCAAAAGATAAATTACATATGAAAACACTAAAAGCAAAGCCACAAGGACTGCCTCAACTACTAATACTTTATTTAAATCTAAAGTATGGTAAGCCTAGTAGGTCTCGACCTACTGCTACCGGAAGAAAATCCGGAGTAGTTGCCCACCAAAAGAAGCCCTGCTGAGCTGCACACCTTTTTGATAATATATCTGCATATTGGTTCCCTTCATGAAAGATATGAGAGAATCTGAAGTTAACTTTCAAAAGTCTGACCACGCAGTTGCTCCATCTATTTTGAAGTTTCCATAGAACATTGAACTTTCCCTCAAAAGCCATCACCACCAATAGGGAATCGCATTCCAGCCAAATTTTGTCCCAGCCTTGGTCAAGCGTGATCTCTAGAGCACATAATGCAACATGGAACTCAGCAAAAATCGAGGTCTTGATGTCAAGACTTATCGATAAGCAACCTACCAAACGACTATGAGAGTCACATAGAATGCCACCACTACCTGCCATCCCCAGATTACCAAGAGAACAACCATCTGAATTAATTTGTATCCAGCCGTTAAGAGGAGGATACCAACAAACATTGTCAATGCGAGGGGCCTTGCGAGGTCTAGCCTTTACACCAAAATAGCGAAGAGTTGAGAGATCAACAACTGAGTTGCTCATATTGTTGTTGGAGAGGTTACCAGATTCAGATGTTAGCTGTGTTAGGAATTTTATAGCTTGAGGAATAGAGACCCACTCATCTTCAAATCTCACTTTGTTTCGATTCCACCAAATGGTCCAAAAACCACTGATTATAGCTGCCCAACATAAATATTTAACCTGAGCACAAACGAACATCCTGGATGCAGTAGATAGAATGTCATCCATGTTATCATGATTCATTCTAATGTTAAACATATAGCCTATCCAGTTCCACAAGGAAACTGCATATTGACATTCAAAAAACAGATGATTTGTTGATTCCATAGTTGACAGGACGTTGCAAAGAGAGCAGCAAGAAGTAACAATGATTGCAGCTTGACGAAGACTATCATCTGTGGCAAGTCTTCCATGCATTATTTTCCATAAGAGCCATGAGCGTCTAGGAGGGATAAAATTAACCCAGATTTTCTAAGACCAATTCCTTGGCGCACCTCATAGGTTGATGAAATTGAAAGCATCTTTGAAAGAAAGTTCTCCATCGTGTGAGCGGCCCAAATAGGACGGTCTTGAACTCCTTAAAATTCAGTTTTATTTTTTTGATTTCAGAGAATAACCCTGCATCAATCTAGAGGGTACATTTCTCTGGGCTAATGATCTGACCTGAAGCAGCTCCATACTTTTCAAAAAGATTTATTAGATTACCTAGATCCTTTTTAAGACCCCTGCAAAAAACCATAATATCATCTGCAAAAAAAGATATGAAAAGAGACTTGGCACCCCCGAGTAGAGGATATCGCCTTAATTTTACCTTGAGACACAAGATTTGATATGCCTCTACTAAGCATGTCTTCTGCAAAATAAAACAGCAACGGTGAGAGCGGGTCGCCCTGCCTAACACCTCTCTTACATTTAAAAAACCCACTGCTTTACCATTTACCACCACAGATAACTTAGCTGAATGGAGGATAACTGATATCCAATTAACAAAGACTAAAGAGAATCCAAAGGCTTTTAGGACTTTCAGCAGAAAGTTCCAATCCAATGTGTCAAATGCTTTTTTAATGTCAGATTTGATAGCCACATTGTCACCATAAGAGTGCTGATCCAAAAGGTTTGTTGCTTCCGAAGCCAAGCCAATACAATCAGCAGTGTGATGATTTTTTAGAAAAGCTCTTTGCTAAGGAGAGATGATTCTCGTTGCAATTTCGCTGAGCCTTTCCGCAAGAACTTTGCAGACACTCCAAGCTCAACCACCGGAAATCCACCGACACACAAAAATATAGTTTTTGGTTTGAAATGGGAAGGATTTGAACCAAGTTCAACAAGCTTAGAATCTATAAATTTCGAGCTCAACTCTCCAAGCACTTGTTGAGGTTAGGGGTGATTGGTTAATTTGAACAATGGAAGATCAACCCCTATTTATAGTAAAATGTCCAGATCTAAACCAGAATAAACAAGTTTATTCTTGGACATCATCAAATGAGATGGGAGGTCATTCCATTATCCCTCTTATCCCACTCATGAATGTTTCCCATGCACCAATAAACCAACTAAGACATGCTTAGGTGAGAATGTGCAAAAAGTTGAAAAAGAATCTCTTTACAGCTCAAAAAATCGCCAGAAAAGTTTGAATCTGGGCGATGGTTTCGAAACCAAGAGGACTGGTTTCGAAACCAACAAGTCGTTTCGAAAGCAATGCCTTTGGTTTCGAAACCAAACTGGAATTGTTGGTTTTTTTGTCTTTTAGTTTCAAAACCAACAAGTCTGGTTTCGAAACCAAACTTCATCTAACATTAGTTAAAGTTTAGTTTCGAAACTAACAAGTTTGGTTTCGAAACCAAACTTTATCTGTCATCAGATGTAATTTGGTTGATTTCAAAACTCTTTGTTCCCTACATTAAAATAACCATTAGTTATACTTTGGTTTCGAAACTAAATCCAAACAGCCCATATTCAGTTATTTTATTTTAAAAATATTTTTTAAGGCAGTTTAAAGTGTGGGAAACACTCTAATGATCTAGCCACCTATGGTACTTAGTTTCTCTAAGTCTCTTACCATCCTAGGATGTTTTCCGGTGGTGCGTTAAGTTCTTCAAGGCTTTTGTAGATTTCTTCAAACCTATTCGACCCGAGACTCTAACTCAAGTGACAAGTACATTCTTGAGTTTACTTTTAACACGAAAATCGACAAATAAAAACACATGAGAAAACTCATGGACCTTACAATCTCCCTCTTTGTCGATTTTGTGACGAAAACCATTATAAGAGAAACACAACAAAAATAACTCTTCCCCATTACAACATAATTTCTCTTACAATGAACTCAAAATAAAGAAAGACAAAAACTCCCCCATAATATGACATCTAAACTTTAGGAGTATTCTTTCAAGAGTCTCCTGCAAAAATTCAAACTCACACCAAAGCAAGGTAATACTCATATGCAAAAAAAAAAAAAAAATCCCCTGCAATGAAAATAGGAGAATTCAACCACTCCCCCTATGTGTATGAATTCTCTCCCTCATACTCGTACATTCTCCCTACATTTAATCATTCAGAACTATAATCACTTCTCCCCCTTTTTGTCAGAAATAGACAAAGGTGGAAAAAACTAAATCCTGCAAGAAGATACATTGAGGCACATATATAGAGAAAGGAAACAAACTATGCATTTACTAACTAAAACTTAATCATCCATCATTTATTCAGAGTTTCAAAACCAGATCATAAAGTTTTAGAAAGTAAAAGATGAAGCCGCAAATGAAAAATAAAAGATTAAGTATCATTCACAACTTAGATAAGAAAAAGAGAGAAGAATCTAAATGTACATCTCAGCACCAACATCATCAACATCACTGAAGGACTCCTCACCAACATCAGCAGTGGCTCTCTGAGGAACACTCTCATCTCCATCATCGTCAGCATCATCAGAGGATTCATCCGAAGAATCATCATCCTCTGCTTCATCCTCTGGCTCTACTGGGCGATCATGGCTCGTCTTGGATCTCCCCTAATCAGGCACATCAGGTATACCCTCAACACCTACTTTAGCTGCAATGACATTCATAACTGGAAAAGCAGCTTCATGTATGCTAGAATGGTGTTGGTGGCCTAAGCTTGAGCTACCCGTGCTTGTCTTTTGAGTTCTCTCCTAGTAGGCTGTGAAGAGGCAGTTAGTGTAGTGCTAGGAGGAACATGCTCAGATGGATCAGAAACAACTGCAAGGGCTGGCTCCTCTGTGAACTTTAAATGCCCTTTAATCCTCTTAACAGTTGATTTAGAGATAGTGCTCATAGCTTCAAGGGCAGCCTCTTGGGCAAGGATAATAACCCCACAGTGAAGAAGGATCCTCTCAATGAGTTTGGGAAATGGGAGCAAGTGAGCTTAAGTGGCGTGCTTGTTGATGGTGATCATTTGATACACAATGAAATCTGCCATCCTAACCTCGGTCTTCATTCCCAAATGATATAAAAACTCAGCCATGGTGTCACTAAGCTTACTACGATTCCCTGAACATGGATAGAGATTGGTGGCGATTATATTTCCCAATATCTTGTGAAACAAGGTACATCTCTTAGCGGGGAATTCCTTCTCCTAATCAAATACTTCCCCAGCCAACTCTTCAGCAATGGTATGAGTACCTAGAGCGTACTCTTCATCAGGATCACGAAGAGGCAGGAATCGAATAGCATCCTCCTCATCTTGATAAAATCCAGTAGATATGTAATGAGAGGACTATCAACCACAAAGTGTTTCCCACATACCATGGTGGAAAACTTGATCCCCTCTTCATCAATGTGGTGAAAATTCGAGTAAAATACTCGAACAAGTCTTGGGTAGGGATTCCCTAAACCATTAAACAACCTATCCCAATTTCAGAAATTCAACCTAGAATGAATTTCCAGTAGGATCACCTCCTTGTGCCAATTTACTTCTCTTTCAACAAGAAAAAAATGCTTTTGGAAGTTTTGGATATAAAGCTTGTAATAATCCGCCGAGTAAAACTTCTCTTTTGTTCTAGGGCAAACGAAGGATTGTGAGGAACCCATTGAGGGTCTTGGCCTTTTTGGGTAGGAGGAAGTAGGGGATGAGGAGGTTGGTCGTTTCGAAGACATGATATAATCAAAATGATAGTAGAAACTAGGGTTTCAAGAAGGTAACCAATGAAGAATGAAGGAAGAGGATGAAGGCTTACCCAAATCGTAAAATCCACGAAGAAAAATCTTCAAAACACATGAAAACCCTAGCCAATCGATCAAAATCCTTGAAATTTTTTGAAAAACCTTTTCTCTCTTCTCGAAACTAAAATAGACGGATTAGAAATGAAAATGGTTTCAAAATCCCTTTTAAAAATCCTCTTTAAAATGCCCTAAAATACCCCTGAACTCGCGAAATCCAGCGACGGTTTCGAAACCAAACTTCTTGGTTTCGAAACTGAAACCAAAAATTGTCTTCAAGTGCATTTTGGTTTCAAAACCAAGCAGTTTGGTTTCAAAACTGAAAACAAAAAATGTCTCCTAGTCAGTTTTGGTTTTGAAACGAAACGTTTTGGTTTCGAAACTGAAAATAAGATTGTTTCGAGGTCCTTTTTGGTTTCGAAACTGATAGAATTGGTTTCGAAACTAAAAGGCAATTTCATCACAGGTCAAATTTGGTTTCAAAACTAGTCATTTTGGTTTCAAAACTAAAATACAAAATCACAAAAATTTTGACACATCACCCATAAAACTCATTTTTGATGAAATATTTTGATGGAATCAAGGTATGACCAAGATGTGTGACCTGTTACACAAGGCTATGAAGAGTATAATGCAATTAACACAGGATTTTTGCAAACATGAATTTGCTAAACCTTATTCGAATATAGCCTTGTTGATTCTCAAAACAAGTAACACCACAATATTCCTATAGATGATCAATGAGTGTGTGTGTGTGTTGAGAGAACAATATCATTGTGTGTGTGTGTGTGTTAAAAGGAAGATAAGATAAGGATGTTTATATTACTGATTTCTTCAAATCTAAACCTTACCCAGCATGAAAGAACCATCTCACTTTACACCCTATAAAATGACCTTCATATTTGAGCATAAGATAGAACTTTTGAGGTACTCAAGAGCATGAGACATGGATTATTAACAAGACACCAATATTTTCCTTGAACTTATAAGCTGAAAGGCCCCCAGGGTTTGTCAATATTCATGATAGAACAACTCGATCAAATGGAGACCTATTTGAGTCAAGAGTCAGGCGTATCCTCCGTGCAAAACTCACTCATCATCAAGAACGGAGGAAATAGCACCTCATCGGACTCGGTCTCGCATCCGGAACTCTCTGTGTATTGGTAAGTGACCTATCGACTATCATAGGTGGTTAGACATGCACTAGGACTCATTGCATATAATTAGAAAGCATTTGGATTGCCAAAATGGGTTTGCAAAAACATTTTTGCCAAAATTCCCAGTATGTATCGATACCCCCTAAAGGGTGTATCGATACTGGACTCATCTGTTTTTCAAGTGAGGACAGTATCGATACCGCCCTTGGTCAGTATCGATACTGCCCTCACCTGTCTAACAGGTGGAGTCAGTATCGATACACCCTGTTGATCAGTATCGATACTGACCTCACCTGTGAGTTCAGTATCGATACAGCTCAGCTGTGTATCGATACACCCTACTGGGTTTTGCTGTCGTGCGATTTTCTGACCTAGGTTTTTTGGTCCTTCTTGTCCTAAAAGCTTATGTGTTGTCTCTACTCTATATATAGATAGAGAGACTAACTTTGTTAGCTGAGCTCTTGATTGAAGGAAGAAGAAAGAATATTTGTGAGCTTCAAGAGAACAAGGAATATTCATGAACTCAACCATTTGTCTTCTTCTCCATTGTTGTCTTCTCTAGACCTGAGAGTGAGAGTGATTCCTTTTTCCCAGAGAGTTGTAGCTGTACAAACTCTCCCTATATTTCTTCATCTTAGCTAGAAAAACTTAGAACATCCATACAGCATGAAGATCTAGCAGGCACATAAACTTAAAGCATTTCATTCAACCTTGTTGTCACTGGTGAAGTTCCGGTGAGGTTGCCGGTGGAGCTCCGGCGAACTGAAAAAACTTGATTGTGGTCAAGTGAAACTTGAAGATTCAAACACAAGTGTGAGACTTGGAGGATTCTGAGTTGGAGGCACACTCTCTCACCATTGAAGAGGCGGTTCGTGGATTCGAGCTGTGAAGAAAGACCGGTCGAGTTTTGCACGAGGGGATTCGTGTGTTCGATGCGAACGGTTGTAAGATTTCTTTAAACTCTTAGTGGAAATTTCTGGACTAGGTCCCGGGGTTTTTTCCGTTTGGATTTTCCCCGTCAACAAAACCTTTAGTGTCACTTACTCCTTTGTTGATGATTTGTAGTGCAAGCTTGAAATATTTGATTCTAAGTCAATTCCGCACTTGAGAATCGAATAAGTCATTACTTGGTTGTCTTAATATAATCTCATTGTGAATTGAGTTTCAAAAGAATTGAAAACTAGGTAGATATTGATCCCCCTTCCTCATACACCTTAAGTAAGGTGATATTTCAATTGGTATCAGAGCAAGGCTCACCTTATAAGGCTTAACATCCCGGTGAGATCCTTGTAGTAAATTATGGAAGGAAGCTCCGTGAACAGACCTCCATTGTTCAATGGTAGTAACTATGCATATTGGAAAGCTCGCATGAGAGCCTTTCTAAGCTCGATTGATGAAAGAGTTTGGAGGGCTGTAGAAAGTGGTTGGTCCCCTCCGACTATAACCGCCACAGTGGACGGTGTGGCTACAACCAAACCTAAATCCATTGATCTCTGGACTCAGGATGAAATTGATAAGGCCACCTTCAACAGCAAAGGCCTCAATGCCATATTCAATGCTGTAACGGCAGACGAGTTCCGAAGTATCTCTAACTGCCTCACTGCAAAGGAGGCATGGAAAAAACTAGAAATCACTCATGAGGGTACTCAGACTGTTAAGATTGCCAAATTGCAAATGCTTACAACCCAATTTGAAAATCTTCGTATGGAAGAACATGAAACCTTCAACGAGTTTTATGGGAAACTCGGTGAAATAGTAAATAACTCATTTGCCCTAGGAGAGACCATTTCCAACTCCAAGATAGTCCGTAAAGTGCTGAGATCTCTCCCCGAAAGATTCGAGGCTAAAGTTACGGCTATCGAGGAGAGTAAAGATATTGATGCTCTTCTTCCTGAGGAACTTGCAGGTAATCTCAGGACATTTGAATCAAACTTTAGATCGTCGAAGAAGTCAAAGAACATAGCCTTCCAGGCTTCCAAGCAAGCAACTAGCAAGGGGGATCTTACCTCTGACAACTCCAGTGATGATGAAATTGCTCTTCTCTCCAGGCAGTTCAAGAAGTACTTGAAGAAGAAAGGAGGATTTCAGAAGTTTGATAAGTACAATCATTCCTCTTCTAAATACAAGCCACATGAGAATTTCAAGTCATTTGATAAGAAATTTGAGAAGAAGAAGAGTGATGAGATTCAATGCTACAAATGTCGTGGATTTGGTCATATGGCTAGCTCATGTGCAAACAAAGGAAGCTCAAACCACCAAAAAGGGAAGAAAGCAATGAATGTTACCTTCGATGACTCTTCGTCGGAATCTGAATCATCCCAAGAAAGTGAAGGAGAGGTGAAACAAAACTTTGTGGCCTTCACAGCCTCACTACTATCCCCACAAGAACAGGGTGAAGACGAAGAGGACATATCCAATCATTCATCTAGTGGTGATGATATGAGTGAAGAAGATTTCCAAGAAGAACTTCTGTTCTCTAGAATTTTGGAGAACAGCAAGAGTCTCACAAAGAAGAATAAGGAACTTCTAATGAAGGTCACATCCCTTGAAGTGGAAAAGAAGGACTTGATCCTTCAAATGAATGAGTATCCCAAGAAGGCCATCGAAGACTCTGAAATTCTCAAGGGAAAGGAGAAAGAAATCAAAATTCTCAAGAATGATCTTGGGATGGCGCATGAAAGAATTACATCCCTTCTCAATGAGATGAAAATGGTCAAAGAAGAGTTGTGCAAGTCGGAAGAGATGTTGATGAAATTCAATCATGGATCGAATAATCTAATGTCAATGATGAGTGGGGCAAAGTACTCGGGGGACAGAAAGGGGCTTGGATTTGACAACTGCAAAGGTGCTAGCACCTCAACTTCAACAACCTTTGTAAAGGCCAAGGTGTTCCCTTCTTCACAAACGGGTTCGGGTATTCTTGCCAAAGAACAAGTCTCAATGCCTGTAGATCAACAACAATCCTCGAAACATTTCACCAAATCGCAAGCAGAGACAAGAAACACTAGGAGATCATCACAAACCATCCATACATGCTCATATTGTGGATATCGAGGTCACTTGCAAAACACCTGCAAGTTTTATTTGGATGACCTCCATCACACCCATAGAGAAAGGAAAAGGCTAAAGATGTTCAAGCAACTTCAACAAAAAGCAAGAGCACTAACTGGAGAAATTGGGAGATTGACAAACCCCAGCTTTAGAAAGAACATATATAGTGGGAAAATCTATGTGGAGAAGGAGAGCCAACAAAGATACACTTCTAAGCCAACCGATACTACACCAAAGAAGAAAGAGAAATGGGTTTGGGTGAAGAAGAATACTGAATTCAAGGCTCTGGTGGCACTTATGGCATACAAAGCTACCACAACGGATTGGTTTCTAGACAGTGGGTGCAGCCGACACATGACTGGGGACAAAGAGTGCTTCTCACACCTTGAGAAATTCTCTGGTGGGAATGTCACTTTCGGTGATGGAAGTACAGCAAGAGTGACAGGGAAAGGAACAATCAAGCTTCCTGGAATCCCAGAAATTCATGATGTCCTATATGTAGAAGGTATGCTTGCTAATCTCTTAAGCATAAGTCAAATTTGTGACTCTAACTATTCGGTAACCTTTAACTCTCAAGGATGCATAATTAAAGATCCAAGTGGGGTAGAAAGCATACATGGGAAGAGAACTTCCAGTAATTGCTACATGGTTGATACATCAACAAAACTGTTGTGTAATCTAACCAAGTTGAACACTACCCTTCTATGGCACCAAAGGATGGGACATGTCAACTTTAAGGATCTTGCTAAGTTAACCAACAAAGAAGCTGTGAGAGGTGTTCCAATGCTATGCAAAGAGGTTGATGACAAGTGTGGAGCGTGTTTGATAGGGAAGCAAACACGAAGCTCTCACAAAGCCTCTAAAGATATTCTCACAACTGAACCTCTTCAAATCATCCATATGGACCTCATGGGTCCAATGAGAACTCAAACCATAGGAGGCACTAGCTATGTTTTGGTTATGGTTGATGATTTCTCTCGGTTCACTTGGGTGGCTTTCCTCCGTGAGAAATCAGATACCTTTGATGAGTTTTTTGTCATTGCGCAGAGAATTCAAAATGAGCAAGAAAGGAAGATCAAGAGAATTAGAAGTGATCGAGGAACCGAATTTCATAACACTAAAGTTGAAGACTACTGTGTTGAACATGGAATCAAACATGAATTCTCAGCTCCAATCACTCCACAACAGAATGGAGTCGCTGAAAGGAAGAACCGGACAATTCAAGAGATGGCAAGAGTACTTCTTCATAGCAAAGGTCTTGCTCAAAGGTTTTGGGGAGAAGCAGTATCAACCGCATGCTATCTTGTTAATCGGGTCTACTTGAGGACCAAAACATTAAATACTCCATACGAGTTGTGGTTCGGGAAGAAGCCTAATCTGAACTATCTTAGGACCTTTGGTAGCACGTGCTATATCTTGAGAGACCGTGAACACCTCGGGAAATTTGATACAAAAAGTGATGAAGGCATCTTCTTGGGATATGCTATGAACAGTAGAGCATATCGTGTCTACAACAAGAGAACAGAATCAATGATGGAGTCCATCAATGTTGTGATCGATGACATGGGTTCAAGATTAAAAGAGTCTGAGGATGAAGAG
>MVGT01001788.1:6694-22350 GCA_002174775.1 Macleaya cordata
AATGATTTAGAAACGCACTCGTAGGTTAGTAATGGGTTTTATTTTGACTTAGTATATTATTGCAGTATAATTTGACCAAAAGTCAAATTTAACTTTGTCTACAATCTAAAAGTCAAACCTTTCTTTAGTCACATTTTTGTAGACTCAAACGATTTAGAAACGCACCCGTAGGTTAGTAATGGGCTTTATTTTGACTTAGTATATTATTGCGGTCTAATTTGACCAAAAAGTCAAATATAACTTTGACTACATTCTAAAAGTCAAACTTTGCATTAACCATATTTCTCGAAATTCAAATGATCTAGAAACGCACCCTTAGGAGAGTAATGGGCTTTATTTAGAGGCTCTAACCAAGCATACGCATATGCGAAATCCATCCTGGCTACAAAGTTCCCGTATAGCAACATGAGAACGCTAGCCTACAACTTACTAGCATCCAATGATCCAGGCATAGTTCCCCCCTTACTATGCCACACCGTGCTACACCACCCAGGATAGCTCAACACAAAGCATGCCAAGCATATCCATAAATACACCAAGATATGCATCTCGGATAGCTCAGTCCTTCCAAAGAAGCTTCAGGCCAAGTGCACTGTCGACTCGATATCTAGCACGCATAGGACCCTAAGGCATTCTAGGAATGCCGCTGTACCACCTCCTGCACGTACAGTCCAAAGCCGTCTCCTACGACTAAGGAAACCAATGCATAGCCCTCTAGCTAAGCATGGCCTGGCCCACGGGTTGCTCCGTGGAATACCCAATTAATCTACACCCGAAGGTGCAGCAAGGAGGTCGGGGACCCCTCCCTATAGTAGCTAAATTTACCTTTTTGCCACTGCCAAAAGGAAACATCAAATCATGAGACCAATCATACTCTTTTTCGGCCCATGAAATGAATATACACTTCGCAGCTCCTCCAAGCCTTGAAGCTTCGCCAAGCCCTCCGGCTCGCCCCCGAATATTCACAACATAGCACCTCCATGCCATGAAGCTTTACCTCGCCCTCCGGCTCGGTCCTGCATATGCAACCAGCCCACCGGCTTAGTCATGCATATTCATGCGCGCGCACCTCTGTGCCACGCATATTCATCCAGCCCACCGGCTGTGTCACGGTATATGCATAGCCAAACAAACGTACCATGACACTTGGCTGTAGAGTCATATGAAGATAATCCAATGCCAGTTAATTCATCTGCCTTAGAGAAACAGAAAGTAAAAAGGATCTTATATATGAAAGTTGGTTGGGCGAGAGGAGTGAGCCTTGAGGGAGGGATGATCAGTCTTGTTGCTTTTAGAACCGACCAGCAGTGGAGTTGTTGCATTTCTCAGTAAAATGGTTAATAGCAAGGACACAATTAATTGGGTTTGGGAGAACCTTGTCAAAAACACATTCACATTCTACATATGCCATATGACAATTGAACAAAAAGATGACAACGTACTCCAAATCTAAATGGGACCAACCTATAGAGGGAGAAGACCAAGAAAGCACCCATATATATTCAGAGAAAGAAACTCTTATGACCTGATCTATATATACGATATCCGAAAGGGAGGGAGCTCTTGTGAAACTGCACGTACTCTAGGAAAATATGCAAAATGGTTTTCATAGCATTGTTGCACATAGGACAAGTGGAGTCTATTTCAAGTAGGATAGATGCAATCCTACTATTAAGGGGGAGGATAACATGAAATGCATTTCCATAGGAAAATTTTTATATCTCCTAGGAATGATTTTATAAAGTTCCAGATGAGGTTCCAAATGTTAGAATAAGGGTTGATATTTGATAAAGATGCTCTTTCTACCATGTAGATTATTTTTCACAAAAATTGGTTCATTCTAAAACTTCTAATTCCATCCAAAATTGATCGAAAATTAATTAAAAATTAACGTTGAAAATAATGGTGAAGAAAAGAATCAACTTTTAATGAGATTAAAAGTTTTAGAATATGATGATTTTTGTGAAGATGATCTACATGGTAAGTAGAACATCTTCACCAAAAATCAGCTCTTCAATCATATCTAAGTAGGCCCCACAAATTTGGCGTTGATTTTTTTGGTGTCTCCAGAATCTCTATTTGTAGTACTTTGAGGCTTTGAGCTCCACATCTTTGAATTATTTGGTTTTGGGCTTTGTTGAAATAAAATGAAAAAGAAGGTTAGCATTTTTAGGTTTTTCTCATTTGCATTGGTGACAAGACCAAAAGAGACCATAACATGTAGGGAATCCCAACACAAGAGAAGTCAAGCTTCATTAAGGCATAGTAAGCATGTCAGTTATCCTCTACGTATTTCTTCCAGCTAATCAATTAATATTCTTAACTATTTTAATAACATCCATAATGCAGTGTATAAATATACAATTGGCTAAAAATCCAATCCACAAAATATATTTTTACATTAATAGGAGAAAATTGTGTAGAATTTTACAACTTGTAAAAAAAATTAACAAATTTAACCAAGTAGTATTTGAGAGTGTGCTTGACGTCCAACAACATCTGAGAGTGTACTTGACGTCAAGGTCCACACTGAATCGATGCAATGCAATCCGAACTACAAGCCTTGAAAGAAAATCAAACAAGCTAACATGAATGTTGTTGGTTCACGCTGGGTGTTCAAAACGAAGCTCCAATCCAATGGTACTATCAAGCGGTTCAAAGCTCACCTTGTCGCCAAAGGTTAAGACTAACTCGAAGGCATAGATTTTAAAAAAAATTAGATCCATGTGATTAAAAGTACAACCATTTGGGCCGTTCTCTCCATTGCTCTTGTTCGTGGCTGGCCTCTTCATCAACTAAACGTTAAGAATACAATTTCTTCATAGATCCATAAAGAAGAGGTGTACATGGAACACCTACCTGGCTATTCCGATTCCATGTAGCCCAACCATATTTGCAAGCTCAATAGGGCTAACAAGCGTGGTGTGCGTTCCTAAACCTTGGTTTTCTTTGTAACCACTACAAAAAATTGGGCGTTATTGGCCACTTTTTACCAGCGGCCAGACTAAACCGCCACTAAAACCACACTTTACCGACGACCAAAATACGACCATTATTAGCTGTTAGAAAACTAGTGAAAATATAGCGTGATAACAGTAGGTAGATCGAGGCGTGTAAACACTGCCCTTAAGAGAAGATTCACCCCTCTCGGAAGTAATCCGAGTACAAACAGGTTATGTTGACGATCTCTCTCCAGGGTACAATGATCTAGCTCGTCAAGTATGCACTACAATGAAGAGCTCCGGTGAATAGCTTTGAGTATCCCTCTGGTGTATAGACAGTACGAGCGAAAGAGGAAGAAGATGAGTAGGATAGGTAGACGTTCTGAGAACTCTCTATTTCATCCCTCTCTCTCTCTAATATCTAAAGGGAAAGGGAGACATGCAGAGAACACGCGTGGGTCAGCGGGGAACACAAAGGAACACGTATCAGACAATGGGGAACACGCGTGGGACAGCAGGAAACCACGCGTGAGACATCAGGGAACACGCATGAGACACATGACCTCGTGTGAGGTAAACTGGGCTGAACGCAAAAGGAAAAAGAGCAAAACGAAGCCCAACCCCTGCACACACGCGAGGCCCAAACCGGTGGATTTGCACCCCCCTGCATGCATATCGTGCTGGCGCATGCCCGGTTAATGGGTTTCCGGATCAGGCCCCCAAATTCCAACGTGGGCTGGTTTTGCCTCATGCGCGCGAGGCCCACCTCTATTACTTGCTTACCACTAAGAGATTCAACCATGCCTTATTAACAAGGTTTCTTAAGCAATGTGGGACTAAAAGTGTAGATAATGAATCTAGTTAAATGTGATGAGAGAATGAAATAAGGGGGACACCATCACATGAGAGGCATTATTAAATTACTTAGTGGGACATAAAAGACATGGGTATTTTGAAATACCCAATAAAATACAACAATCCCCCACATGTTTCAAAATACAAGAGTAGGAAGGAATACACCAGAGGAATATGAAGATCAATGCATCAGGAATGGTGCCTTTCGGGCTATGAACCACCCTTAGGACATCAGATCGTCATTCACGGAGACATGGTGAAGCATGTAGCTTCTATGAACCATAGTTTCCATGTGTGAACAATAAGACCTGTCATCCACACTAATCCCCAGAACTTAGCTGTTCGCTGTTTGGTACCTTTTGGTCCTGCGCTCCCTGGCTTTCATGAGTGCTCTAGAGAACTTGCCTAAGTTCCCATAGGAATCGACCCAATTCCACACTCATATAGGTGAACTTCCATCAAGTATGTACTACAGTATTACATACCACCCAATTAGGGCTATGGAATTCATTAAGATCATAGCTCATCCTCTCAACCCTGCAGTAAGCACTACCAGGCCATAGGAAGGGACTTCTCGAGAATATAAGTGTAGTGCATATGGGATGACATGTGACTTGTTATTACCCCTATGAACCTACTTCATGGGATCTCCAATCACATAGGTGGGGTTACCATCACTGTCATCCCGTAGTATAGGCAAAAGTCCCATTCCCCTCGACGCTTCAACCACTATCCTCCTATTTAGTGGTTTTGTCAGAGGATCGGCAAAATTCAACTCTGACCTCACATAGTCCAGGCTCACTACTTCAGACTCAAGCAGCTGCTTAATTATGCTATGTCTTAGACGTATATGTCTACTTTTCCCATTGTAGATTTTACTCTTTGCTTTTGCTATTGCAGCCTGACAATCGCAAAGCATATGCACGGAAGGAGGTGGTTTCACTCCAATGGGAAGATCTGCCAAGAGGTTTCTAAGCCACTCAGCCTCAGAACATGCCTTCTCTAAGGCGATCAACTCGGACTCCATGGTAGACCGAGATAAACATGTTTGCTTGGAAGACTTCCAAGTCACTGCTCCTCCACCAAGGGTAAACACATAACCACTAGTGGCTTTGATCTCGTCTGAATCTGAGATCCAGTTGGCATCACTATACCCTTCTAGTACTGGTGGAGAGCCACAAAACCTTAGTCCATAATCAATTGTGCCTTTTAAGTACTTGGCTACCCTATCAAGTGCAGTCCAGTGATCCTTGCTAGGATTATGAGTATATCTACTAAGTCTTCCAACTGCGTAGGCAATGTCAGGTCTAGTACAATTCATCAAGTACATTAGGCTACCAATGATTTGGGCATATCTAGGTTGTGAAACACTATGTTCTTTATTCTTTTTGAGTTGAGAATTAGCATCATAAGGGGTGGAAACAGGATTACAATCAAAGTAACCAAACTTCCTCAAGAATTTCTCTACATAGTGTTCCTGGGATAAAATGAGACTATCGCAAGATTTAATGATCTTGATTCCCAGTATCACATCTGCTACACCCATGTCTTTCATGTCAAATTTAGATGCAAGAAATAATTTAGTCTCATTTACTACATCGAAACAAGTACCCATGATAAGCATATCATCAACATATAAGCATATAATGACATAAGAGTTGGAATCAAAAGTCTTAAAGTAGACGCATTTATCTGCCTCATTAATCAGATAACCATTAGCAAGTAACACACTATCAAATTTCTCATGCCATTGTTTAGGTGCTTGCTTCAAACCATATAAGGATTTAACTAGTTTGCATACTTTATGCTCATTACCAGAAACAATGCAACCTTCAGGTTGATCCATGTAAATTTCCTCTTCTAGTTCTCCATTTAAAAAGGCAGTTTTGACATCCATTTGATGAATAATCAAATCATGAATAGCAGCTATAGCAATCAAAACTCTAATAGAGGAAATTCGAGTAACAGGCGCAAAAGTATCAAAATAATCAATGTCTTTCTTTTGAGAAAACCCTTTGGCTACTAATCTGGCTTTATACTTATCAATAGACCCATCTGGTTTTAGCTTTTTCTTGAAGATCCACTTGCATCCAATGGTCTTAGTACCAGGAGGTAAGTCAACTAATTCCCAAGTGTGATTACACAAGATTGAGTCTATTTCAACTTTAATGGCTTCCTTCCAGAAAGGTGCATCACAAGAGGTTATAGCATCATGATAAGAAAGAGGGTCATCATCTACATGGAAGGTATAAAAGTCATTACCAAAGCTAGTAGCCTTTCTGTCTCTATTACTTCTCCTTACTTCTAGCTCAGGTTTTTCAGGAGGTTCAACAAGTTTATCATAAGAAGAGACAGATTTATCGATAGATAATTTGAAAGGAAAAACATTCTCAAAGAAATCAGCATTCTTAGTTTCAAGAATGGTGTTGACATCAACTAGGTTGTTCTCACTTCTAGTTACTAAGAATCTATACGCAGCACTATGATCAGCATAACCAATGAACATACAGTCAACTGTTCTGGGTCCCAGTTTTCTCTTTTTAATCTCTGGTACAAGAACCTTGGCAAGACACCCCCACACTTTAAGGTAAGCTAGATTGGGTGGATGCCCTTTCCACAATTCATAGGGTGTCTTCCCAGTTTTCTTGTAGGGAATTCTGTTTTGAATGTGACAAGCTGAAAGAATAGCTTCCCCCCACAAGTTCAAGGGTGCTCCAGAACTAACTAGCATGGCATTCATCATTTCTTTTAGGGTTCTATTTTTCCTTTCAGCTATTCCATTAGACTCTGGTGAGTAAGGTGGTGTAGTCTCATGAATAATCCCATGGTTTTCACAAAACGTGTTAAGAGGGTTAGACTCATATTCTCCCCCTCTATCTGACCTAAGTCTCTTTATTTTCTTATTCAATTGGTTTTCAACTTCTGCTTTGTATTTTAAGAACATTTCACCTGCTTCATCTTTGTTTCTAAGCAGATATACTTTAGTGTACCTAGAATAATCATCAATAAATGTAACATAATACGATTTACCTCCTCTAGATACAGTTTGTTTCAAATCACCAAGATCACTATGAATTAAACTAAGCAATTCAGATTCTCTTTCAACAACAGGTTTACAAGTTTTCTTGGTTAGTTTTGTCTCAACACAAGAGCTACATTTATCAGGGTTAACATTAGTAAAATTTGTTATCAGACCACATTCTTTCATTTTCTTGATATAAGGAAAATTAACATGTCCTAATCTACCATGCCATAAATCAATGGAGTCAAGCAAGTAAGCAGAAGAAGATGCATTTTCATTAACTATAACATTAAGTACATTCAACATAAAAAGCCCCTGACTACAATACCCTTTCCCTACAAAGGCACCATTCTTAGTGAGTACAAGTTTATCTGATTCAAAAGAAAGTTTAATCCCCACTTGCCCAAGCAGAGAAACAGAGACAAGATTACATCGAATTTCAGGAACATGGAGTACATTGCTCAGTGAGAGGATTTTCCCTGATGTCAGTTTGAGAAGAACCTTTCCTTTTCCCACTACTGGTGTGGATCTGGAGTCACCCATGTATACATGTTCTTCTCCTTCCCTCACTGGAATGTAATCTGAGAAGGAATTTCTATCTCCACAAATATGGCGAGTGGCCCCAGAGTCGACCACCCACTCCTTCTTCCCAGCTACCATGTTCACCTGTGAAACAACAGCAACAATGACATCCCCCTCAACTAAATTAGCTTTGGGAGGGTTGTTGTTTCCATCTCTACGTTTCCTGCATTGAGCTGCATGGTGTCCAGGTTTACCACAAACATAACAACTTCCAGGTTTCTTGAAGGCAGGGTTATGGCCTTTGTGTTTGGTGCTAGAGTTGTGCTTATGACTGTGCTTCTTGAATTTGTTGTGATGTGGTTTACTGGAGGTTCCTTCAACTAGATTTGCTTTAGAGTTAAGCTCTTTAGCCTGATCAGCCTTGTCTCTAAGTCTGTTCTTTTCTTCAATACGTATGTGAACTATAATCTGTTCAAGGGTCATCCGTTTTCTCTTGTGTTTCATACTGTTTTTATAGTCCCTCCAAGAGTCAGGTAGTTTTTCAAGTAAGCAACCAGATACAAATGATTTAGGCAGTTCGATTTCTTCATTTTTGAGGTCACTAATCAGTGCATGATATTCATGAATTTGTGAGGACACATCCTTATGTTCAGACATTTGGAAATGCAGGAAATTACCTATAGCATATTTTTGAGTACCAGCATCTTCAATAACATATTTTTGGATTAGATTTTCCCATATCTCATATGCTGATTTAAAGTTGCAGTAGATATCAAATAAGTCATTGGAGAGGGTACTTAGGATAGTATGGCGGCATACCTTGTTACCTTTTGTCCATTCGTGCAAAATTTCGTCATAGTTTTCCATACCTTCAGTAGGTGGTTGGAGTGTAAGGTACTGTGCTAGATTCATCACGTCCAGACTGGAGTAGATCCGTTCTTGCCAGCGTTTGAAGTGAGTTCCACTGAACAGATCTATCTTTGAAGTATCTGGAAGTGATCTGGTGGTGATGAACGCAGTGTCCATGATCTTCTCTTAAGATTGTTAGAAAACCAGTAAAAATCTAGCGTGATAACAGTAGGTAGATCGAGGCGTGTGAACACTGCCCTTAAGAGAAGATTCGCCCCTCTCGGAAGTAATCCGGGTGCAAACAGGTTATGTTGACGATCTCTCTCCAGGGTACAACGATCTAGCTCGTCAAGTATGCACTACAATGAAGAGCTACGGTGAACAACTTTGAGTATCCCTCTGGTGTATAGATAGTACGAGCGAAAGAGGAAGAAGATGAGTAGGAGAGGTAGACGTTCTGAGAACTCTCTGTTTCGCCCCTCTCTCTCTCTAATATCTAAAGGGAAAGGGAGACAGGCAGAGAACACACGTGGATCAGCGGGGAACACGAGGGAACACGCGTCAGACAATGGGGAACACGCGTGGTACAACAGGAAACCACGCGTGAGACATCAGGGAACATGCATGAGACACATGACCTCGTGTGAGGTAAACTGGGCTGAACGCAAAAGG
This sequence comes from Macleaya cordata, assembly GCA_002174775.1. Lineage (NCBI taxonomy): Eukaryota > Viridiplantae > Streptophyta > Magnoliopsida > Ranunculales > Papaveraceae > Macleaya > Macleaya cordata. Next base: position 15,557 of record MVGT01001788.1, read on the forward strand.
AAAAAGAGCAAAACTAAGCCCAACCCCTGCACACACGCGAGGCCCAAACCGGTGGATTTGCACCCCCCTGCGCGCGTATCGTGCGGGCGCATGCCCGGTTAATGGGTTTCCGGATCAGGCACCCAAATTCCAACGTGGGTTGGTTTTGCCTCGTGCGCGCGAGGCCCACCTATATTACTTGCTTACCACTAAGAAATTCAACCATACCTTATTAACAAGGTTTCAAAAGGTTTCTTAAGCAATGTGGGACTAAAAGTGTAGATAATGAATCTAGTTAAATGTGATGAGAGAATGAAATAAGGGGGACACCATCACATGGGAGGCATTATTAAATTACTTAGTGGGACATAAAAGACATGGGTATTTTGAAATACCCAATAAAATACAACATTAGCGACCCCTATTTACCGGCGGTTACAAAAATCCCATGCTAATACCTTCTTTTACCTACGGCCAAAGGTTGGCCTTCGCTATTATGCATCTAATATTTACCGACGGCCATAATATACCCTCGCTAAAGCATAGTTTTACTGGCGGTCAGCTATATTCCGTCGCTAAATATCAAATTTTTACACTCAAAAAATTTGCGCTATAACTTTACCAGCGGAATACTTTTGGCCCTCGGTAATATACTTTTTACCAGCGGTCCCATACCCTTGCTAAATCATATATTTACTGGCGGCTTCTGTATTTCCTCGCTAAAGTATATTTTTATCAGTAGTCAACTAGATTCCGTCGCTAAAAATTAAAATTCTACGCGCGTAAAATTCGTGCCATATCTTTACTGGCGGGATACTTTTTGGCCCCCAATAATACATCCTTTTACCGGCGGTCACCATACCCTCGCTAAAACATATTATTACCGGCGGCCACCATATACCCTCGCTAAAGCATATTTTTACTGAGGGTCAGCTAGATTCCATCGCTAAAAATTAAAATTCTACGCGCAAAAAATTTGTGCCATATCTTTACCGGCGGGATACTTTTTGGCCCCCCGGTAATATACCCTTTTGCTGGCGGTCACCATACCCTCGCTAAAACATATTTTTACCGGCGACCACCATATACCCTCGCTAAAGCATATTTTTACCGGGGGTCAGCTATATTTCGTCACTGTAAATTAATATTCTACAGGGACAAATTTTATGCCATACCTTTATCAGCGGGATACTATTTGGCCTCCGGTAATACACCCTTTTACCAGCGGCCACCATACACTCGCTAAAACATATTTTACCAGCGACAACCATATACCCTCGCTAAAGTATATTTTTGCTAAGGGTCAGCTAGATTCTGTCGCTATAAATCAATGTTCTACAAGAAAAAATTCGCGCCATAACTTTACCGGCGGGACACCTTTTGGCCCCCCGTATTAATTAGATGACTTTTGCGCCACATGGTGAATAACCGCCTCTAATAGTGAAAGTTAAATTAAAAAAATCATAATCATAAAAAGAAAACAATCTTAATAATGATTTAATATCTAATTGTCATGACACTTGGTCATGGGATGTCACTTGATATCGTAGCACAATCGTATTTTAGTTTCCATGGCATAAGGTCGTTGTCTTGGCTATGGAACAAAGTCATAACATGTGGTCGTGTTCCAACACTAGCTAGTTTTGGGACATGGTCATGGCACGACACTTCTTGACATGGCACAACACTTCATAGTATGACATTAGTCATGGCATAACACTAGTCATATATGGCACAATGATCACGTGGTCATAATCACAATCACATGACACAAAACTAGCTAGTTATGGCACATGGCCGTCATGGCACGACATTAGTCTTCGCACAATGGTCACATGCATGACTTTGATTGATGACATGTTCATGACATACATGTCTATTGAAGTATGTCCCTAGTTCTATCCCAGCTTTTTATATATATATAATACAAATGTTGAACGGTACAAAATAATTTCAAAACTTATAATAGTGACATTTTCTAAAATAGTGGTTAAAAATCAATCGTTGCACCATCTTCATGTAGGCGCCATAATTTAAATAATCAAGGTTGTTAAAAAATAATTAAATGGTGGTGTTATTGGGACTGTACTCAAATTGAATTGATGTGCGGTCCACTTGGGCTTAAATTTGGTATGGTTGTTCGCCACACCATGTATCTTCACAAAAAATGAACCAATTCTAAAACTTATAATCCTACAAAAAATTGATTAAAACTTGATTGGAAATTAGCGGTAAGGAATCAATGGTGAGGACTTCTAATTAATTTTTGATAGGTTTAGAAGTTTTAGAATTGGATGATTTTTTGTGAGGATGATCTAAATGGTGAGATGAACACCATCACCAAATTTTAGCCCTTGGATACATCTAAATGGACCCTACATCAATTTAGTTTGGGTGGGGTGGAAGGGGAATAATTATTGGGTGGAAATAACATAACCCAAAAACAATGTGGTGAAAAAGAAAGAAGTCAACAGGACTTAACCCGCTCAAATCCTCTTTCCCTTTTTTTCTTCAACTAAAACAACTCCACCCCTCTTCTTTTCAACACGTTAATAGTGCCCTAGGCGATCTTTACTCTGTTGAATTGATTCAATCACCTTTTGACATACCTACTTAGGTATCTAACTCAGACCAAAATTATTTTATACACAAGTCTAAAATATAGGCATCTTGATGTTACTAGATGAATTTAAAATACCTCTTTCGTTGTTTGGTGATGCTGAGAACTTAGAAAAAGATTATAGAACAAGCATTGTTGACCTGTAGCCAACCCAAATATGTTAACAATTGATGTGTTTGAATACGAGCTGATATCCTTGCTAATTATGGGGCCAACTCAGTCTCATCGCAATGGTGGTATACTTTTCCGAATTTCATTCGAGCTCAATCAGGAAGAGATCGTCTTGACCTGCCCAATTATAGATTCAAATGATCTTGTCCTTTTATGGTTTCATTGTAATTTATGGTTTCCTTGTAATTTTCAATTACGAGGTTCTGGCATTATAAGCCTTCCTCCCTTGATGTAACTGTACTTTTTCTTCTTTTCAAATAAATTCTCCCATTGTGGAGTTTATCAAAAAAAAAATACAACATGTGTTGTTGTGCTAACTTTTGTTTGGGTACTTTGTGTTAATGATATTGAAGTTGGCTAACTCTAACTTGTTTTAGGATTATGAACACTCTTAGTTGCTATAACGTTATCTCGTACTCAAAGAATACTTTTATCAATTGACTTAGTTAAATTTTGAAGCCTGTTAATGTAATCTTTGCTTTTTGGAGCTTTTGGGTATTCTTGCTTTGGTTATATGAATTTTAAGAGTTTGATTTTACTCTTTTTTTAGGGAAAAAGTTGTATATTAAAAAGGATGCAGAGATTACATCGAAACGCATACAACAAGGGATAAGGATTACGTACTGATTACACTATCCATCTTACAATCAGATCCTCAAAAAAATAGTTTCTAAAAATACTCCAGATCGAGCCCCAAGTATACAGTAAGGACTTAACATTAAGAATCAACGCATCAACATTTTCCTTTTTATCTTCGAATAAATGCCTTATTCTCTCCATCCATAAGGTCCAGCAGATCGCCGCAGGCATTAGGGGACAAATATTCCTACCTCTCTTCTTGCCGAGGTTCCTTTTCCACAAGAACGTCAGTTCGAGAATATCTTTCGTCATAACCCAGCACACCTTGTATGCATTCAGAAAATAATTCCATACCTCCATCGCGACCGGACAATGAATTAAGATATGAGGTGTATCTTCCTCATGGCGGCAGCATAAAAAACATTGGCTTGCCCTATAGTAACCTTTCCTTTTGAGCGAGTTTATAGTAGGGAACTGTTATGCGTTGCAGCCCACATCATTAAGCATACCTTCGTCGGCATCTCAGCCCTCCAAATCGATCTGTCCAGGTACCCTTCCCCAGTTGGTTGAGTTATCTTCTCGTAACACGAGTTGATAGAGAAAACCTTTCTCTTATCGCTTCTCCATTCTCGTTGATCTGAATTCTAATTTAGAATGGGGAAGTTCTCTATCATGTTTAGCAGTTGGACATACAATCCTATCTCATTCCTCCTAATAGCCTGGTTAAGCCCAAGGTCCCAAGAATTACCCGCTGGGCTCCTTTCAATCATATCAGCCACCGTGGCCTCCTTCTTGTTCGAGACTTCGTAAATTTCTGGAAACAAACCTCTCAAGGTTCTTCCATTATACTACTTATCATTCCAAAAGCTCATCATTTCGCCATTGTTTACCACTAGTTGAGTCCTATAGGTCACTAGCTCATGCTCTTGTAGGATTCCTCTCCACACACTAACCCCGAAAGTTTGTTTTGTAGGAGATGGGAACCATGTATCTTCGTTCCCCCCATATTTCTCGTTCGCCACCTTCCTCCACAAGGCCTCTTTCTCTTCGCCATATCTCTATATCTCCATATCCACTTCGCAAGGAGAGCGCTATTCATTGCTTTGAATCTTCTTATACTTAAGCCACCTTTTGATTTGGGTTCACAAACCTTCTTCTAAGAATCCCAGCTCATTCTATATGGACTAATGTAGTTCCAACTATTTGAGAGTTTTTTGAGTTGATGACAAGCACCATTAGTAGAAACAATTTTTTGGGGGCGTTATGGATTTGTAATGCTTGGCTGAGAGCATAAAAGGTGCTATTGTTTTTTATTAGATTTAGGTGAAAATTAGGAAATACAATTTATATGATGGTGTCTTATGGATGTTTAAATTTTGAATTTGGATTATGTATGGTTTGAGTTTTAGGTATGGTTTAAGGAACAATTGCAAGACATTAGGTTTTTGTATGTTTGAAATAGATAAAGACTTCTAAATTCAAATTGGATTCTTAATATGGGTTAAAAGTGGAAGTTTAAATTCACAGAGTATTTAATTCATATTACCATTGAAAGTATCAATAGTTAAAATGGCATATTGATTGTACGGGTTGTTTCATGAGAATCTGTATATATATATATAAACAAACATTACTGGCGACCAATTAAAGCTATCGATAATAGTTACTCCATGTATACATTTTTACCGATGGCCAAGAAGCCCTTGGCATAAAAGCTTTTAGCGGCGGTCAGAAAAACTTCGGTATAGTGTTTTAACAGCGGTAAAAACCTTCGGTATAGTGGTTTTAGCGGCGGCCCCCCTTAGTATTAAAGACTTTACCGGCGGGAGAGATATCGTCGCTAAATGAGTTATTACCGACGGGAGAAAAGCTGGTCAGCATATCATAAATAACAAGTGGTCAACAAGGCCTTTGGTATATAAAGTTTTACTAGCGGGCAACAAAGCCTTCAGTATATAACGGTTTACCGGTGGCCATGTGACCCTATATACACCTTTGACGACAACATTTTTGGAAGTTTGACAACCAAAATACAAGACTTTTATCGGCGGCCAAAAAGCCTTCGAGAAAGGTTTTGGTCTTTACCGGCGGCCAATAATTCCTCGGCAAAAACTTTAGTGACGGGGCCTTTATAGACTAAAGTGACGGCCATATACAGTCATCGGAAAAAACATTTACCGAGCACTTTTTGGCTTTTACTAGTGGCTAGCGACCCCTGGTAAAATCTAAATTTCTTGTAGTGAGCAAATCTAACTAGTCCATGTTTACCCTTCATTGTAACCAAGCTAATGTTCTTTTACTTGCTTTTTTTTAAAACAATTCTTCTTATTCTTTGCTCGACTATCTCATTACCATATCCATATTAAGTCATGAGTTTTGAATGAAGGACATTGGACCATTCTGCTATTTTTTGTTGTTGAAGTCCTTTCCTTTCAAGATGGTATGTTTTTTTTTCTCAAAGGAACTACGCTCGGGACATTCTGGATTATGCATCCATGTTGGACTATAAACCGAGTACACCATCACTGATAAAACCTAATTTACATAAACTCACCAACTCTCCAATTAATCATATTCCCTGTGAAACCCCGTTAATAATAATAATAATAAAAAAATAATAAAACATTAAAAGCAAAAAAAAAGGGAGAGAGGAAATATTTTTAGCTAGGTTTGGGGGACACGGGCTGGCCCAGCCTTTGACCCGAAACCCGCCACCTCCCTCTCCCCCAATCAGCCGAGTGCTGATCATCAAAAAAAAAGCAAGAAAGAAAAGAAAAGGGGGAGGGGAGTTCGACTGAGAGAGAGAGAGAGCTAAAAAAGAGAGAGAGAGTGAGTAGAGAAGAAAGGGTGTGAGAGAGAGAGGGACTGAGAGATCAAGAGAGAGTAGAGAAAGGAACTGAGAGAGAGACAGAGGGAGCTACTGAGAAAAAAATAAAGAGAGAGAGTTGTGGAGAGAAAAGAGAAGGAGGGAGAGGTCGTGAGAGAGACTGTTAGGGAGAGAGAGGAAGAAGACAGCAGCAGCAGCAGCAGTTGCTACTGTCCACGTAGAGGAGAAGAAGAGCAGCTGTCGTTCCAACAGGAAGAAGAAGAAGAAGGAGAAGAAAGAAGGAGAAGAAGAAGAAGAAGAAGAAGAAGAAGAAGACGAAGAAGAAGAAGAAGAAGAAGAAGAAGAAGAAGAAGGGGGAAGGTAATTTTATTCTAGCCCTAAATCATCAAATTATTTCTGTTTTAGAGTGTAATAACCTAGGTTTTCTTGTTCACTTCAATACAATAACAAGTTCTAAAGTTTTCTTCATCACGATTATTCCTTGTTATCTAAAGTCACATGCCATGCCTTGGATACAAAATATATACATATTAGTTCAAAACATGCATTTAAGAATGGTTGGGTGTTATTAAGATGAATTGACCACCTACCTCTAGCGATAAGGAAACTGATCCTCCT
>MVGT01004155.1:12666-26998 GCA_002174775.1 Macleaya cordata
CCAAAATTTCTCTCTAGGATTCCGTGCAAAAACAACCGGGCATACTGTAGCGCACAAGTTCGAAGCGCCAGGTAAGCCTCCACGTAATCTTCGGTAGGTTTTTCTGTAGTAATTGCTGTAACCCTAGCATTACCGTAGTTATAAATACCTATTACCATAACTTTTCTCACGATGCAACTTGCTATTGGTGATTGGTACGGCTGAGGTCTTCATCATATTCCTCTCAAGACAATGGTGGGGAGTACCTGCAAAACACAACAAAAATTCTCCGACCCCCAAGTTAGTATGCACACAAATTTTAGGATTGAGGAATAGATAACATATCTTGATACCTCGAATAAGCTAGTATTCATGAGTTGAGAATGTTTTATGCTGAACCGTCACTACGGCTGCCTACGTACCCAGTTGGGATCAAGCATTACGTAGTTCATCTTCAATGCCAAGCCAAAGCTCATGCGCGCACTTGTCGAGTTCACATGGTTTTTATACCTACATCATCATATGGTCAAGAAATCATGATATAATCCATCTCAAAGTATACATCATGGAAAAACTAGTAAACTCAAAATCCCACGTTGGTGTGATCTTGTCCCCTTAGTGCTTGATTTAACCTATTACATTACGTGTGGTAGGTGTAAGCATCATGCGTATAAATCATACTTCTCAGGTTAAATATTTGAAGGGAAGATCACAAATCAAGGTTAAGATCAAGGTTAAATTCACAGTCAACCTTGAGGTCGACCTAGAGTCGTGGTCAACTATAATCAACCCTGTTAAACTCAGTCGAGCCCTGTAAACTAGTTTTGGAACAACTATTTCAAACTCTTCAAGGGTTTCTGTCTGACCAGCAACTTATTCAAAAATGCTCATGCCAATCTGAAGCTCGAATTGGTGTGCTTCTAAATCCTAGATGGGCTTTAGGATGTCTACTTTGTAGTGTAAAAATATCGCATATTTACTTTAAGTTAAAGTGCTGAAATCAGTTGTCTCAGTTAGGACTATGTTCTCTGTCCTAGACCGCATCAGTCTCAATCAAATAGTTGTAGATCGCAAATTATATATCGGATCAAGATGGAACAATTTTGAATGAAAGGTGATAGAAAGATCTAAAGCTTCGTGTTATCAAAAGTCTAACTGAAGGATTTAACAATATGAAAATCGACCTAAAACAGAGACCATCTGCATTTACAACAGGGTCTCCAGTACAGTTCAGAAATTTAGGACAAATCAAAACTATAGCAAATAGGTTTTAAAAGTTATAAAATTTTAACAACAAAAATATAAGTTTGTCTAGTTTTCAAAACATCGAGTAGATCCTCAATCCGATTCTCGGTCAAAGAGAAGTGACCGGATTATTAAATATATACCAGGAATTCTACTAATGTAATAAAAAATATGTCTAACGAGATAAAAATTAAGCAAGGTGAAATCATAAACCAAAAAATAGTATTTGTAACCCCTTCCTTTCCCATGATAGATATATGTAAGTCTCATCTAAAAATAAATATATATAATATTCACAGTCCAATGGTAAACCTCTAATTAACGAACTCAGAGATGTAGATCTAGCAAAGTTTTCACGATGGATGAAGGTATTTCCTTCTTCTAATTGACCTAAAATTTTAACTGTAATACGTACCGTATTCCTTCCACTTTCTATAAAACTCTCAGATAGATCCAACAGTCTGGTTGTGAGTTATGAATTTATCATTCTAAACCCGTTATTTTGTTTCCTCGAACAAAAGTGACGATTTTGGGTTTGATTGATGCCCTTAAACTTCTTGGAAGAATCTAAGATTTTAATAAAAGATGTTTCATCATCTCATCTACATCATACTCAAATTCTAAGACAATCCAATGGTCCAATGTTGAGCTATGAAACATATTTTCTTTCTCTCTCTTTTTCTTTCTTTCTTTTCTCTATTTTTCTTTTTCTTTTTTTTCTTTTTTTTTTTTTTGTGTTGCTCGTGACTTTCCCCCTGGTTACAGATCAAGTTCCAAGTTTTATAGAGTGATGTAATATTTGGTCTTCTAGGGAGGTCCGTTTAGGGAGGTCCGTTACAAGTAACTCCAAGGGTTAGTATAGACTACGTACTATGAGTATAATATAAATTAGTTTTTGCTGCATCAATGTGCACCCAATTTTGATGTCAATAATTAAATATTTAATTTTAGTAGGACTATTACTAACATGTGGGTCCACGGGTGCACTAACCACCAACAGAAGAGCACCACCCACAATCCAACGACGTCATGGCCATCCCAATTAAATAGTTAATATTCTAGATTACAAATTTGCATGCATGGATCCATCTGTGTATATATATACATATTAACCTATATTAGTACCATTTAGCAATACTTCAAGAATTAGGTGCAAAGGAGAAAATCACAAATTCATGTATAATGAGGAAACCATAGATACACAGAAAAATAAGGTGAATACACTCGGTTTAAAAAAAGACCAAGGTACCCTTCTTACACAAGACATCAAATTAACTCATACTAGGTGAGTTAATCATGCCCGGGTTCACAAATAATATAAATAGCAATATAACCATTATGAGAAGCATAAACATGATATTTTGCATATCCAATGACTAGATTACTCTTTGTCACAAAAATAATTAAATTATTCTTTTTTTTTTTTTGAGGGAAACCATGAATACTTCAATTAACAACCAGATCCATCATGTCCGAAAGGACAAGATCCGATATACAGCGTGGAGTAAAATCAATCCACGAATTACATCCTCTTGCAGAGAGGGCTAGCTTGGCAAGGCAATGAGCAACAGAATTTGCTCTTCTTGGGATATAAGCTCACTACAAGAAATTTGTGTTTTTGCGGGGGTCGGTGGCCCCCGGTAAAAGCCCAAAATTGGCCGGTAAAGGTCTTTACCGACGGCCGTATATGGCCGCCGCCTTGGCCGGTAAAGGCCCCGTCACTAAAAGTTTTACCGAGGGATTTCGACCGCCGGTAAAAGTCAGGACATTTACCGAAGGCTTTTTGGCCGCCGGTAAACGTCTTTTATTTTGGTGTCATCATAGGTCTATACCGAAGGGCTTGTTGGCCGCCGGTAAAACATTGTATACCGAAGGCCTTGTTGGCTGCCGGTAAAACAATATATACCGAAGGCTTTCGTGGTCGCCGGTAAAACTTTATTTACCGAAGGCCTTGTTGACCGCCGCTGATGTATGATATACTGACCAGCTTATTTCCCGCCGGTAATGACTCATTTAGCGACGATAACTCTGGCCGCCGGTAAAACACTATACCGAAGATGTTCTGGCCGCCGGTAAAACACTATATTGAAGATTTTCTGGCCGCCAGTAAAACACTATACCGAAGATTTTCTGGCCGCCGGTAATGTTTTTTTTTTTTTTTATAACAACCTGTACAATCAATATGCTATTTCAACTATTGTTACTTTCAATGGTAATATGAATTAAATACCCTGTGAATTCAAACATGCACTTTCAACCTACCTTAAAAATTCAATTTGAATTTAGAAGTCTTTGTCTATTTCAAACATACAAAAACTAAATATCTTGCAATTGTTCCTTAAACCATACTTAAAACTCAAACCATACACAATCCAAATTTAAAATTTAAACATCCATAAGACACCATCATAGAAATTGTATTTCCTAATTTTCACCTAAATCTATTCACCAACAATAGCACCTTCTATGCTTTCAGCCAAGCTTTACAAATCCATAACGCCCCCAAAAATTTGTTTCTACCAATGATGCTTGTTATCAACTCAAAAAACTCCCAAATAGCTGCAACAAACATAAATTACATTAGTCCATATAGAATAAGATCAAACTCTTAAAATTCATGTAACCAAAGCAAGAATATCCAAAATCTCCAAAAAACAAAGATTACATTACTAGGCTTCAAAATTTAACTAAGTCAATTGATAAAAGTATTCTTTGAGTACAAGATAACATTATAACAAGTAAGAGTGCTCATAATCCCAAAACAAGCTAGAGTTAGCCAACTTCAATATCATCAACACAAAGTACCCAAACAAAAGTTAGCACAACAACACACGTTGTATTCAAACACACCAACTGTTAACATATTTGGGTTGGCTAAAAGTCATCAATGCTTGTTCTATAATCTTTTTCTAAGTTCTTAGCATCACCAAACAGCAAAAGAGATATTCTAAATTCATCTAGTTACTACAACATAAATGGCAAGAAATCAGATATTAGATCAGAATTAATGATTCAAAAGACAATGCAAATCAGATGGTTTATATCACTAACATAGGTGTCATTCAAAGGACCAAATTTGAATATAAATAATATATCAAACTAGTATTATTTGTAACATTGATAATGGTTCAGAAGTATGTGATCCTTCAAGTCTTAGGTCAAATACATACACACAATTAAGCCATGAAGATTCCTATATTTCAGACTTATGTACAAAACAATTTTGGTTTGAATTAGAAACCTAAGTAGGTATGTTAAAATGTGATTGAATCAATTCAACAGAGTAAAGATCTAAATTAGTTGTCTCAGCACTTAACTAATTCAAGTAGAGTTTTTAAGAAACTCAAATTTCATATCTGTAAAAAAAACTGTAATGAAACAAACCTGAAATGACTCAATTAAGGTCTTCCTCATCTTCACTTTCTTGCGCATCTTCATCTACTTGCAGATTTTCATTTCTTTGTCCCCCCAGTTGTTCCATTAAGATGCGTAATTGTTCTTTCATCACAGCGATATCTTTTGCCTGCTCAACAATCTTTGTATTAGCCTCATCAAGTTGTTCTTGTATGTGGTTATCTCTGCTTGGTTGCCGACCAAAATAAGTTGTGGGGGTAGGACCTGCCCCACAAGCCCGAACACGCCCATGGCGCTCATCCCCCATGACTTTAGTGAAGATCTCATCAGGCGTATATGACGCAGTGCCTTGTGATACTTGCATCGTCAAATCCTGCATCTTTTCCTGCATTGAACAATTATTTTACTTTTTGATGGATGCATTGAACAATTATAAATAACATAACTTATTATTAAGTAACTAACTAAACTAATAAAATTTACTAAACATAAACTATGTTTACCATAGCTATTCTAGATGCTTCATCTGTCGGGGATTGATCTTTTTTCTTTTTATGGGTGCGAAAGAACATATTAACCCTGTCCACATCCTCCCCTTTTTTCACCTATAAAAAAGAGATTACAATAGTTAGTTTTAAGCAAGGTATAATTGTCAATACTTGAAAAGCAAATGGTTGATATTATACCGCTTCCTCTTTCGTGTAGGCAAAGCTAACACTGCCATTGCTGTGACCAATCTTTTGTTTACTTCGATTGTCTTTGTTCCTTTCAGATATGATCTTGCATTGAGATATTAAATTCAAGCAAATGAGAGACTATCCAAAAATAAGATATTCTTAATCAAGTATAGAGCATTCTATATGTACCTTAAAATCCTCACTACTCCAATAATTGCAAAGATATATCCAGTCATCTTTGTTGAGGACATACTTATGGGGTTGGGTCTTTGCATATTCAAAACTCTCAAATTTTAAATAGTGTACATGTAGTTCATGTCGGTAATTTGTATAACTCTTCCTAACTTGAAAAAGGATAGCTTTTTGGACGATCCCCTCATCTTCCACAAACACATAATGATCCTGAAAAAAATAACTCAAATAAATATATTAATTGAGAAAAGATGACTTAAAATACAACACTATTAGTAATTTTGGTACCTTGACTAATTGTATGAACCTCTCTATCTTCTCAATAGGTATATCATCAAATTTATCCACAGCAAGGGGGCAGTGCTCTGTCTGTTTGGCCCACATGCCTATTGCAGATATTAGTTCTCGGCTATACGGTCCCACGAATCGCCCATTGGTATCAATCTTCACTTCCATCTTTTCTCCAGGGTTCCTCATTGCTAACCTAGGAAGACGAGTCCGTTGTCTCTTATTTGTAGAACCTATTCAAAATAAATAAAAGATTGTCAATTTAATCATTTATAAATTGGTGCTATAGCAAGCATGAATTAAAAGTAAGGAAACTTCAAAGTATAAACTATAAAAGGACTTACGTTGAGGCTGGGAATCTCCATCAACTGTGGGAGAGTTAGATGATGCAGGAGAGGATGTTACAGGAGAGTTAGATATTGTAGGAGGGTCGTTGGATGCAGAATGCGATGGAGGAACCTGAGAACTCTGCCCTGTAGAGGTGTGGTCTAAGGGGGAAGATGGTTGTCGCTGCATAGGGTCTGAACGTGTGATGTGCACCTTTCTTCTTCCTCTACCACCAGCCATATCTTATATAATACACCTGTCCTTGGTATTAAAATATATATATATACATATGTGTGTTTCCATTAGCAATCAAACAAGTACCAGATGAACATGAAACTAAATACAAATCATTAGCAATCAAAAAATATATATATATATATATATAATGGCATTTCCCTATGTAAGACCTTCAATCGTATCCAAAACACTACAATAAACATAAGCTTTATAACATACATTTAAAGGGGAAAAATATAACAATCATGAAGATTCATTAGACATTAGACTATCGCTATCACCATCAGACATAAAACCATCACTATCACTAGCAGACATTACACGATCATTGTAATCATCAGACATTATATCATCACTATCAACATCATTGATGAAACTGATATCCTCTGCTCGTGTCCCTCCCTGCGTTGAGAGATTTAGGTCTACAGCTTCTACTGGAAGATCATTCCTATTCCAAGCAACGATATCATTATCATCCACTTGCCAAGATAAAAAATCGCCAATTGTGTTGTGTGAATAGTCTGCTTGATATGGCTCATCATCGGTTGAGCACTCATCTTCTACAAGATCTTTTTCTGGCATATCATAAAAGTTTCGAGGTTGTGTCTTTACAACCACGAGCCAATTAGGATCCCCGACATCTTTCACGTAAAAGACCTGTTCCGCTTGAGAGGCTATCACAAATGGTTCATCAACAAAGCTTTTTTTATTAACATTAACACAGGTGAACCCATATTCATCTTTTTTGTATCCCCCAGTATGGGTTACATCCCACCAATCGCATTTGAATAGAACTACTCGATATCCCCCAATATACTTCATTTCAATAATATCTGTCAGCACGCCATAATAATCTACGCCACCGGGTAAATCATCTCCCTTTACTGAGACCCCACTGTTCTGGGTTTTCTTTCGACGCTCCCAATTCCTTGTACGAAATCTATATCCATTTACGATGTAACCCTTAAAACATACAACTTCTCGATATGGACCTCGAGCTAATGATAATAATTGCTCACTCACTTGCCCAGTCTCTTTATGCATCTGTGATATCTATTCAGATATTAAGAAGAAAAAAAATTCAGAAGGTTACAAGAGTAATATAATTAATTAAAATAACGAGTGTATGTTTCACTAACACTTTGATACTTACCCGGCGTTCAAACCATCCAGGGAATGTCTTGTTGTGTCTTTTATCTAGATCTCTAATGCTAACACTTTCAATCTCTTTTTTGTGATCGCTGCATGCGTATGTGTAACCTATTTAGATCTCAGTTACAAAAATAAAATATATGTTAAAGATAACAACAATGAATTTAAAATCATACTCCTCATGTGGCCAAACTTCTTCACAATTTTTTAGGACATACAACCTCGCTTGCTCAATTTCTTCCAAACTTAGTTGGCGTGGAAATCGAGCTCCTAAACCACGACCAGATTGTATAAAAATGGATAACCCCTCGCTTGACTTCACATCTCTAGCATCATCGTTCCTTTCAGCTTGATTAAACCTTGTCTCTGTGCCATTCAAGTACCGCGAGCAGAATGTAAGACATTCTTCTGCAATGTACCCTTCGGCCATTGAGCCTTCCGGACTAGCTTTGTTACGAACATACTTTTTTAACCTATGCAAATACCTATTTTGATACAAAATTAATTTCGTCAAGTGACAATAGACTAAATAACATTAAATAATTGACTTTAAATATATATATATATATTACCTCTCTATTGGATACATCCACCGATATTGTACTGGTCCAGCAATCCTAGCTTGATGTGCTAGGTGAATGGGCAAGTGCATCATAACAACAAATAATGAAGGCGGGAATATCCTTTCTAGCTTACATAAGGTCACCGCAATCTTTTTTTGTAGGTCATCCAGATCATCAACCCTTAACACCTTTGTACACAATACTTTGAAAAATAAGCATAGCTCAATCAATGCATCACATACATCCTTACATAACTGTCCACGTATCGCAATTGGCAATAACCGCTCCAAAAGAACATGACAGTCATGACTTTTTAATCCTGCAATCTTTCGTTCTTTGAGGTTCACACACCGAGATATGTTTGATGAATAACCATCTGGAAATTTGACATCCTTCAAAGTTTTGCAAAAGTTTTCTTTCTCCTTTCTCGACATCGTGTAGCAGGCAGGGGGTATTTTATACTTATCTCCTTCTTTTACTGGGTGAAGTTCCTTCCTTATTCCCATGGCCTTAAGATCGAGGCGGGCCTTTAGGTTGTCTTTTGTTTTTCCTTCAATATTCATTATTGTGCTAACCACAATGTCACAAACATTCTTCTCAATGTGCATTACATCTAGATTATGGAATAAAAGAATGGTTTTCACATACTGTAATTCCACAATGAAAATGCTCTTCTTCTTCCAATTATGCTTCAAAGTGCATTCAATACGTTGTTTCTTATTTCCACTTTTACCTAATATCACATCTTCAATGTGAGTAAACTGTTCAATTATATCATTCCCAGATAATTCCTTTGGTGGTGGTCGTTTCTCCTTTTCTCCATTAAAGGATTTCATCTGATTACGCCACTTGTGATCCTCCGGTAAGAAACGACGATGATCCATGTAACACCACTTCCCTCCATTACTTAATCGATATGAGCATGGGTCATTATTGCAGCAAGGACAGGCTAATTCTCCTTTAGTGCTCCATCCTGACAACATAGCAAGTGCAGGAAAATCACTAATGGTGCCTAGAATAGCCGCATGCATCTGAAAGTTTTGTTTTTTGGAAGCATCATATGTCTCAACACCAACGTTCCATAATTCTTTCAACTCCTCTATTAGTGGTTGCAAGTATACATCCATATTATTTCCTGGAGACTTGGGGCCAGGAATAATCATGGACAAAATGAAATAAGGTTGTTTCAAACACATCCAGGGTGGCAAATTGTAGATAAGGATAACAACTGGCCACGTACTGTGAGGGTTTGACATATTCCCATAAGGATTCATTCCATCACTTGCCAATGCAATTCTGACATTGCGAGGCTCTGACGCGAATGTTGGGTGCAACTCATCAAATTGCTTCCAAGTTGGAGAATCAGCAGGATGCCTCAACACCCCGTCATCAATACGGCATTCGTGATGCCATCTCATGCTAGCAGCAGTCTTTGTTGACATGAATAGCCTTTGAAGCCTTGGAATCAAAGGAAAGTAACGTAGTGTCTTCTCAGGAATTTTCGTAGTATGCGCAGGATTGTCGTCTAACTCATTTCCTACACTTGAATGATCCGATTTCCATCTAGAAGCACCACATATAGGGCATTGTTTTGCATTTGCGTTCTCCTTCCAAAATAGAACACAATCATTTTTGCATGCATCAATCTTTTTGTAGTTGAGGCCCAAGTCCCGCATGTATTTTTTAGCCTCGTAAAAAGATATAGGTATTGATGCATTTGGAAAAGCCTTTACCAACAGATCGAGCAATGAGTCAAATGATTTGTTGCTCCATCCATTAAGACATTTAATATGGAGTAAGTTCACAATGAAAGATAATTTTGTGTACTTCTCACATCCTGGATAAAGTTTCTCTTCTGCATCCCTCAATAATCTGAAGAATTTTGATGCTTCCTCATTTGGCGCATCTTCTAATTCCACATCAGCCCTATCATTTGTGTTATGATGAGGTCCTGAGATATCCTCGACCAGCCCATGCATGTCATCTTCTTTCTCCTCCGGCCTATTACTAGTCTCGGGCATCAATTTTTTTTCCCCATGTAGATACCAGTTGGTATATTTTCGTGTCATCCCAAAACAAATCAAATCAGCACGTACGTCTTCTCTCTTACGCGGTAAAATATTATTGCATTCAACACATGGACAATAAATTTCAACACCCTCTGTATGAGCAAATGCAAAGTCAAGAAAATTATCAACTCCTTTTACATACTCATCTCTCCATTTCTCACGTATCTCCATCCAACTCTTATCCATTGACACTTGATTTTTGAAACAACTCCTTCAAAAATAAATCAACCAAAACTCTATAAGGAAACAAATAATAAGACTCATTATAACAAGTAAACAAAATCTTCACATCACTTTAGAATGTCCATAAACTACAAAACAAGTACAACAAAGTATATTCAAATTGAAAATTTGAACTAAAGAAAGCAGTCTAAACAAATTGATCTTCTGAATATATATCCACTATTGCACCAATCTCAACACCAATACATATCATTATATCCATCAAGCATAATAGGAATCAGGTTTGTGTGAAATTACATATCGACTGAACTCTTTTAGAGATATTAGACTATATATGATCTAATGCCCATTCTGCTTAAAAACAAAGAAACTGAATGCAATCAAAACAAACTTGACACTCTTGGATCTACACTACTGTTGTTAGCTAATACACCTACATTCAAATTATGTATCCAAAAAACACCATTATATTAATAGTTTCAAAATCCAAAGAAGCTACACTAGGGATATTAGGGATATATTATCTTGAAGCAGAACCAAAAAAGCTATACTAAGGATCATGATGATCGATGATGATAGATATCCATCGTTCATTAGCAACAAAAATATAAATTTGCTATTCTTATTTGGGTAAGGAGAAAGATGTATAATGCAGTTTCAATAGGAACAAATTGAAAAACAAGATGATTCACCCTGCTTATCAAAAACAACATTACTTTTGTTGATTTAGTAAACATAAACAAAAACAAAAACAACCGCTAGCTAATGATCTGATTTAAAAACAAGAAACCCAAGCTAAGGATCTGTTTAAAAAAAAACTAAATCATTGCTAAATGATTTATATCTCTTAAAGAAGAAACATAAATCAGCTGAGAATTTTAATTGCACGGGGTGGAATAGGAGCTGACAATCTACTGTTTAAGCTAGCATCAAATCCAACAGGTTGACAACCAGAAGCTGTTGTTCTGTTTTCAATATCATCTTGACAAGATCCAGACACAGAAGATCTAAGAAATTCTAATGATCTGAGCATACAAGCTAGTTCTGATAAGCAGGATGCTATATGTTTCCTTGCCAACTCCAAACCTCTTCCTTGAGATTTCCTCATAGACATGAGAACATGGTAAAAATGCTGGATAGAGTGGAAAAGATAGTCAAAATAATAAGTACAAAAAAGAAAAGAAAAGAAAGTAAGATGAAACAACTGTCATACATTAAATGCCCACTCATAGAGGTACAAATCAGAAGAGTCTGCCACTAAAGCGGAACCATAAGTTAGGAACAAAAAAGGCACCTCGATTATAGGCATCAAGTCCTTGAATATTTATTGGCATGTTAGATCCAAATAGAATAAACTAACTGAACCTACTGGAGTGCTCTGACCTTGTACACAATTAATTTAACAAACAGACAATTTTTCATATTTTTGTCAACCACTATAAAAAAAAATTTGCGACATTGTTAACCACTAACACCACCAACTCAAGCAAGACAAAGTCACAGCTCAATGATGTGATACCATTGTAAACAAACAAGCAAAGAAGCTATATGGGTATTCAGACCCGGAAATAATGGCTTCAGGAAAGAATCATCTATGTTATGAAAAAGTCTAAACATGGAAACACAATATGGACGACATGGAAGCAAAGAAGTCATTTTGGATGCTACTATAGAATTAAATATGTTTATGAAGAGAAAAATGGCATTCATGAATTCAGAAAAGAATTAATTTGCCTAGAAGGATGATAATGATTGACGAATGAAGAATCAGTCCACATCATAACAGTTCAATTAGAAATGCATGCTTAAAACAAGAGTGAATTACAGCTCAAAAAACAAAGAACAAGAGTCACTATTCTAGAATCCATCTCCTCGACAGAACAAGGGAAAAGGAAAAGAAAGAGTACACACAGGATAAGACCTTACGGAAGCGTATGCGGCACAGCAGAGCTTTGCAATATCCTTCTTCCAAGTCGGGATTATTTTGTAATGGTTCTATATCTGCATTACAACATGCAGTCTAGTCATCAAGAGCAAGTTCTCAAGTTTAGCTAGTAATTTTTGCAATTCACTAGAAGAACAAAAAAATTATTTTTTTTCATGTCATGGGCATTGGTGAGTACAAAATGTGTATGCATATGCACCTTACTTATTAAAGATGATATAAAATGGAATTTTTTTATAAGATAGCATGAGGATAGAAGGTACACAACATAGGAAGGATGACTTACTGGAGGAGTGAATCCAGGTAAAACCTGGGTGTGAGAGATAACAAAGTCGCCTAAGGAAATAGGGCAAGTTGTCTCTTCGCAAAGGTCGTGTTTCTCAGTATGGATGTGCACCCCAAAGTATGAAACCTCTATTGCTAATTGCCCTCCAAGTATAGCTTGCTCTGCATGAGAAGACCAAGTAACTTAAGAACTAATAAATATCCAAGATAACCAGTGCATAATCAGCAACTTTGGCATGTCCCTGTGTGCATTGATTCATAGATGATTTTTAAACCTGTTTGTAAATGGAAAACCTTATTGATACTATTCAGTCCATGGGAGTTGGGAGACCCCAGAAAACCCAATAAATCATGAGTCTTTTCCTAAGAATTTCAGCCACCTCTTTCAGGAACATTGAACTCTCTTTCATACATGAATGCACGAAAAAATAAAATTTGAATGGGGATAAGAGAAAGAAAGGTTCTCTAGAAAAACATTCAAGTGCTTATCTGACAAGTCGACAACAGTTTCTACAACCTGAACAAGAGAGTTATTGAACAAAACTTCTTATCTCTTAGGAGCTCTACGAAAACCAACAAAGAAGCTTTTTATGGAAATTCTAGACAGCTCATTCAGGAACATTTGAAAGTGAAAAAGACAGTAGCAACTCTCTGGTACATATATTAAGAGATAAAACATGCATACAAACAAAAGAAAAAGAAAAAAGAAAGAGCATGGACAATAAGTTCTAAAGATAAATTTTCAAGTGCTTATTTGACAGTTCGGAAAGCTTCACCCAAACTACCTGAAGATATGATTTCAATAAAAAGAACATATGCACTTGTTTATTTCAAAGTTGATGCAAGTAATTGATTTAGGTAAACAGATACAGGAATATCAATGTCCAAAACTTACTAATCCCAATCTAATGCGACATTGACTATGTGGTTGACTTCGACATAAGCCAGATACAGGAATATCAATGTCCAGATAGTAAGCTTTGCTATTTTTATTTTATTTTTTACCTAGCAACCTAGACAGGTAAATTAAGGAACNGCAGAACCAAAAAGCTATACTAAGGATCATGATGATCGATGATGATAGATATCCATCGTTCATTAGCAACAAAAATATAAATTTGATATTCTTATTTGGGTAAGGAGAAAGATGTATAATGCAGTTTCAATAGGAACAAATTGAAAAACAAGATGATTCACCCTGCTTATCAAAAACAACATTACTTTTGTTGATTTAGTAAACATAAACAAAAACAAAAACAACCGCTAGCTAATGATCTGATTTAAAAACAAGAAACCCAAGCTAAGAAGAAACATAAATCAGCAGAGAATTTTAATTGCACGGGGTGGAATAGGAGCTGACAATCTACTGTTTAAGCTAACATCAAATCCAACAGGTTGACAACCAGAAGTTGTTGTTCTGTTTTCAATATCATCTTGACAAGATCCAGACACAGAAGATCTAAGAAATTCTAATGATCTGAGCATACAAGCTAGTTCTGATAAGCNTAGATGATGCAGGAGAGGATGTTACAGGAGAGTTAGATATTGTAGGAGGGTCGTTGGATGCAGAATGCGATGGAGGAACCTGAGAACTCTGCCCTGTAGAGGTGTGGTCTAAGGGGGAAGATGGTTGTCGCTGCATAGGGTCTGAACGTGTGATGTGCACCTTTCTTCTTCCTCTACCACCAGCCATATCTTATATAATACACCCGTCCTTGGTATTAAAATATATATATATACATATGTGTGTTTCCATTAGCAATCAAACAAGTACCAGATGAACATTAAACTAAATACAAATCATTAGCAATCAAACAATATATATATATATATATA